>JACYFF010030702.1:28328-52152 GCA_017589665.1 Selenicereus undatus
AAAAATAAAAAATAAAAATAAAAACATAAAAGCATAAAAAATAAAACAAATTAAAAAAATTAGAAAAATAGAAAATAAAATATAAAAAAGTAAAAACAAAAAAAATGAAAAATGAAAAATGAAAAATGAAAAATAAAAAACTAAAAATTAAAAATTAAAAATTGAAAAAATAAGAAACAAAAATTTCACAAAATTTGGATAACTTTATAAATTGTCACATATTAATTACATTGTCATTATTTTAACCCATTTCAGCCCACCATATAAAAAATATACCAATTTCAACCAACATCAAACCACTTCAACCTACTTCAACCTATTTCAACCCACCTAAAAAAAAAAAAATTCCAACTTCAACCTATCTCAACCCACCTCAACAAATTTCAACCCACTTCACCCTTTTGACCCATCCAATTTACCCACGAAAGAAACAGGCCCTTAATCTATGGCTTCTAGCTCCTCATTTTCAAAACATTTGTTCCGCTCTTACCTTTACCCATGGCCCCATTGCAACCCTATGAAAGTCCTCATGATTGTCTAGTGTGTTTGCATTTTAGTGATGGTGAATTTGAGAGTCTTATCAAACTTATGGTAGATTTGAGTCTAAGGAATGAGAATTGAGGGAACCTTTATATATGTATACATTTTCAAATGCATGAGTGACAATTTGTGACTCTGAGGTACTTTAATTCTTTGGAAATAATTATTAGGGGTCAATGTCTTTAGAATGTATTCCAAAGTACCTACTAATTTGAGTAAACTATTAATAGGGGACAATATTTTTTCGAACTGGTTACTGGCCGAAGTTTTCCTTTGTAACTTAGTCCCTGAATTTTTAGAAATTGTAAAATAGTCCTTGGAATAGGAACAACGTGTAAATAGGCTACTTTTAAGGGATTTCTTAGAAAATATGCTTGTTTTAACTGATTTAACTCCTTATAATGACTTTACTGGTACTAGTTATCACAATCTACTACTTATATTTTATATATTATAAATTTTGTGGTTATAGGCCCACCATGCTTAGCAAAAATGATTAACACTTAATTAGAGAGTTTCGACCATTACCTGAACGTAGTCGGTGCTGGACTCCGGCGTTCCTCTAGCTTCCGGTTTACAGAGATTGCTAATCTCAACCCCACCTTCTTTAGATCAGGCACAGCACAGATTTGTTTCGTTTCCTACCTCAAACCGTAGTCACTAATCAAGTTTTTAATATTTTTCAAGGATCGTGAATCTTTAATTAAGAACTTATAATATTTAAGACATAAGGTTCAACTAGATAACGTTCACTATTGGGAAACTTCTTTTATTAAAAGCTTGAAAATGGTTATATTACAATGGAAAGCTTTGAAGAGAAATTTAAGCTAAGATCATTAGAAATGTTTGCTCATAGAGAAATGGAGAATCCCAACTTCTCTTTTGCTCAAGAGTGCTCAAATGACCGTGTTCTTCTCAGCTCTCGACCTCTCTATTTATAGAGGAGATTGGGGTACATAGGATGCCCTAAAGGCTACAATACATAATGACTTTTCACATGGCTACAGTACACTGATGGCTATAGTACATACTTTATTTTATAGACCGGACACTTGTCAAAATAGTACAATGCTAGGATAGCCTTTTCAGAGTGACAAGACTAGTCATCATTATTGAGATTCTGCATGCCTTCATCTCCAATTATATCTTCCAGACCATCATTATCTGGATAATCATCAAAATCTTCATTGATTTGATTAAAGTGTTTTGGAGCATATTCTTCAAACAACTCAAGGAGATATTTTTTCCCATTTTCTGATAAGAATTTTCCAGCTCCAACATTAAAGAGATAATCAAAGATATCTTCTGATTCTGCGCCATCCATTTGCATGTAATCTTTGGACTCATTATTATAAGCGAAATTAGTGTTCCCACAATGTATTAATGTTTTTCCTTTTTCGATCATTGCCCAACATTGATGATAAATGTTAAAAAATCCAATAGCCCTTGCTAATGCAGGATTAATAACTAGATGTACCGGATCTCCATGAATCCAATTTTGTCGTTGATCATTGGGATTGTCGCAATCAACGATCTGGACAAGATAATGGGCTGGTTTGGCTTTTCCATTTTCATATTCAATGAGGCGCGCTATAAACCTCCAGAGTTAGGTATCTGCGAACTGGGATTTTTGTTGGTCCTTCAGGAGATTGGAGAATCCAATGGAATCTTTTGAACATATATTGCTGAAACTTAGTTAAGGTTGAGAAAAATGGAAAATTTGGATCTGGGACTTCTGAGAAGTAAAGTACCATCCCGTATTTCCAGGCTTTAAAGACAGGATCATTAGGAGATACTGAATCAGCTGGGAAACAAATGTCTCCAACTCCATATCTGTCGGGAAAATAGATCGTTGTACTCCAAGACTCCCAAATATCATAGGAATAATGATGATAAAAGTCGATGCAGGCCACATACGACTCATTGAACCATTTCTCTTTAACATGAGAACTTATTTTTTTCTTGGATATCATAAGGACATCGAAGATAGCTAATTTGTAATTCTAGAAGGGAAAATCTTTGAGCTATTAGGTAGGCAGTAGAAAGTAGACCAAAGCGTGATATACTTTTTGTATGAAATTCTAGGTTGTCAATAAGGACTTTACTAGAAGGCGTAACCCGTTCTAGTATGATTAGCATTTCATTAAGGATTTTCTCCCTTTCTGGTAGGAGGTCAGCTTTGATGATCACCATTGGCGAGTTCTCGAGTTAGACTGTCTGCCAGAGAGTTCTTTGACCCCTGTATATGTTCAATAGAAAAAGAAAACTGGTTAAGCCATAATTGCCAACGCAGGAGTCGCCCTTGCGCTTGCATGTTTGATAAATTCTTTTTCACAAAACCAAGTATTCCTTTGCAATCGGTTTGAATGAGAAAAGGCTTAGGGGCTAAAAAGATTAAAAATTTTTCAATTCCCCTTATGACTGCAAGGATTTCTTTTTCCATCGTGGGATAGTTGCATTATGCTTTATTAAAGCTTCCACTGCAATATTTGCAAAATTTTTCTCCTTCTTTGATTTTGAGTACTGCACTCCAGTGCTCATTGCTTGCATCTGTCTCAAAAATTAAATCATATTCTTCATTAGGGAGATTAAGAACATGAACATTTTTACACATCTTTTTGAAATTCTTGACAATCTTTGAATTGTTAATGGACCATGTCCAGCTAGCATCTTTTTTGAGTTTTTGTTGCAATGGTTTTCTTAATTTAGCCAAATCTTTAATGAAATCAGAAGCATAGGTGAGACATCCTAGAAACCTTTCTAGTTGTTTTCTATCTTCAATTTTTTCAGGAAATTTTTCTATTTTTTCTATAATATGCTTTTGTAGGATGATCTGTCCAGCTTTTATCTCCAGACCTAAAAACTCAATTTCTTGTTCAGCATAAATACATTTGTTTTTTCCAAGTATAATACCATGATCGATGCATCTTTGGGTGACAGCTAAAACATCATTTTTGTGTTGTTCTATGGTTTTGGAAAAGGTAAGGATATCATCAATGTAAACTAAACAACAATGATTAAGGTCTTTAAAGATGTTATCCATTCTTCTCTGGAATATTTGAGGTGCATTTTTAAGTCCAAATGGCATTACTATTCATTCATAATGACCTTGTGGGGCACTAAATGCAGTTAAAGGAATACTTTCCTCATCCATTCTTATCTGCCAATAACCACTTTTGCAATCCATTTTCGAGAACCAAGAGGCTCCTTGAATTCTGTAAAAAAGGACTGTTTTGTTAGGAATATAATAACCATCAAAGACAATATTATCATTAAGCTTTTTATAATTGATTACCATTTTAGTTTTTCCTCTTTTTTTTTCTTCAGCATGATTTCTTACCATGAAAGCAGGACTGGTGTGAGGACTCTTGCTATTTCTGATTAGTCTTTTTTCAAGAAGTTCTTTAATTTGTTTATCAAATTCTTGGATGTCTTGGTGGGTGTACACCATTTGTTTAACCCCAGATGATGGTGTTGGGACTTAATAGAGTGATTTTAGCAAATGTTTTGTCTTTATCCCAAAATTTTAGAGGATTGTCATAATAGAGTTCTTTACATAATTTTTCTTATTGTTCAACAATCTGTTCTTTAACAGAAAATTCGAGTAATGAAATTGTTAGTGCAACTTCACGTTGTGCAGGTATTACCTTCTCACCACGCTGGCTGTGTGTAAATTCAATTTTCAATGAGTGTAAGCCTTACTTAGTTTTTCAATAGGAATTGAATGACCATTAATTGTAAATATTATTTGAGTTATGGCCTGAGTGCATGGAGAATATAATCTTTGAAAATTATTTCCAATAATCATATCATGACAGGGTTGATCAGTAGCCCATGGAATGGGTACAATACACTAAACTCCTCCTAATTCTATGGATAATCCTTCTATGGCTTCATTGTGACTCATGACAGTATTATCAGCTATCCTTACTTGTAAAGGATTTTTGGCTTTTTTCCACATAAATTCAGGAAATAATGTTCTTTTTCCAAAACATACCGAGCAACCACTATCTATGTAAGCACATAGATCATATTTATTATATCCCTCTAAACATACTTTTATTGGTTTATAAATGCTATTAGGGTTTGTATTAGTAGCTTCATAGGATATTTCCATAGTCATATTTTTGACTAATTCATCCTCATAAATTGGTTCGCTAAGAGTTCATGTTTTGTATCCAATGACCTTCCTATCTAGGCTCCCTAATCGATCTAGACTTGGTCTTGCTGCTTCAAAACTCATTCTACTCATTTCACTGGTCATGCTTATTGTATCATCTTCTTTAAGCTCTTCTTTAGCATATGAAGATCCTTCGCCCCAATCGGACCTTGTACTCATACTTCTTAATAATTGGGGTTTAATGGTGATTTTACCTTCTTCATCAATTTTTATGATATTCTTCTTATTGATCTTTGTAGGATTGGTAAAGCTAGATATCCATGATCGATCTATCTTTATTTCCTGTGGATTGGACTTGATCCTCTGGATTTTTTGTATGGGGGTAGGACTTTCAAATTTTTCTGCTTCTATCATCGTCACCTTAGTCTTGGGGTCTATTGTATTATCTAATTTATAGATGATTTTCCAAAATATCCTCAAAGGATATCCTCCTCTTTTCATATCCATCCCAACTGTTTTTATCTTAAAGGATAGGAGGTTTTTAGCAAATTCATCCTTTAAACTCACATAATATCCAGGTCGACAGTTGAAACCTACAGATCCGTTACATAAATTGGTTTTTATCCCTGTGATTATCTGATTATTAAATTTGGTATGCCTAATATCACATAGTAAAGCGTAAAGATCTATATCTTTACCATAATATTGTAATGGAGTGATTTGGGCTTGAACGCTTCCGACATGGATGTACCTATATTTTCTATCTTTGTTATGCTTAAGGATATTCTCCCAATTAATAAGATTAACTTCCCCAACGTCATACTCACAATCCTTTATTTCCATATCTCCTTCCATCATTTCACAAACATATTTGCTTTTTAATTAAAAAATAGATTTTTTATAGATCATATCTTTTTGGATTATGGGTAGAACCCAATCTCCGTTGACCTCTTCATGATTATTGTCTACTACAAACTCTTCTCCTTGGAGATCACCAAGGCTTACTATGCTACCTTCCATCATATGGCTAGTTTCTTCATAATCACTTTCTTCATATTCATTGTCCTCTATGATTTCAACAATTCCTTTGTTATTGCCTAAGGCTTGGTCTAAAGCCTCATCTTCACTAAGCTCAACATAATCTAGGCTTCCCAATGTTTCTATAAGTTTGTTATTCTTTTTGTTTTTGCATTCATTAGCATAGTGCCCTACTTCTCCACATGCCCAACATTTACAGTTGCTTTTACCTGTCGGGCAATAAGGAGCTTTCCTAAAAAAATCTACATTTTTTAGGACTTGGTTTGTTGTAATATTTTCTTCTATATTTTTCGCCTCTTTGCTTATTAAAGCTCTATTTCTTATAAAATTTTCTTCTCAAATTCTTTTCCCCATTGGTGAGGTGAATCCCAACAAGTTAAGAACTACTTCTTGATCTTCTTTTGTTTTTGCAGATCAAGACATTGTTCATTGACCCATTTTCGCAAATAGGAAATTCTTGAACCAAGGGTATCAACAACATCCGTTTGTTCTAACCATGCCATGTATTTTTCATTAATTACAAAATTTATAGGATATGGCAACTTATCATAGAACATGCCCAGATTGGTTTCATTATGCCCAATTTTGTAATAGTATTGACTAAATTCTGCAATATAATTTTCGAGGTATCTCATATCACATAGTTCTATGTTGTTAATTTTTCTCTGCCATTCTCGTGCTTTTTCTTCAGAATCATTTTTAGTTCCGATGAATTCAGTGTCAATTTCTTTGCATAGACTTCTAAACATAGCAGCTGATGATTCCATCGTCCTTAACGTATTTTTACCATCTTCACTTAATGAATCATACCAGTCAGATACAGTACCAGAAAAACTATGTTCGATATAATTAAGAAAATTAGCCGCAATCCATGTAGTATTAAGGTTCAAGACACTATTCATTCCTCTTTTCCAGTGTTCAAATATTTCCTCTCTATTACGGGTTCTATCAATGTATAACCCGTTGGCTAATTGGGGTAAGACCAATTTCTTCATAGGTGGTAGTTTTCCTTAGGATAAACCCGAAGGAAAAATTATTGGTTCATCCTACAGGAACATACCTAGGTCTTAAGAAATGAGCGTTTCTTCTAGATGGTTCACCAAATTCTTCAGGTGTAGGAACTACATTGTTAACGAGATTTGTTTCTGTTTCATATAGGTCAATTTCTTCTCCAATCTCATTGATTTCTTCTTCATCACTCATTTTACCATATTTCTTATCAAGTTTTCCTTTAATTTCTTCTAATGGTAAAACATTAAGATCTCTTAACTTTATCAGATTCATCTACTGAAATATCTCTTCTTCTAGTTGGACATTATTAGTCTCTTCATCATCAGACAGAACATCATATTTGTCACTAATTGCGCTCATGATTTTGTTTAATTTTTCAGGGTTTTGTTCACTATCAAACAATTTTTGTAATTCTTCAAGGGAATGTTGTTTATACTCCATCTTCTTTTTTTTTCTTTTCAGTCGATTTTTCACCAGATTGTTCTCCTACTTCTTTTTGGGTTTTTATCTCCTGCAAAGGAAATGGAATCTTGTTCTTTGAATTTTGGAAAGGATATTTATGCTGAAAAGGAGTACTAATTATAGGAGTAGCTTTTTCGCTATGTCTAACTTCGTTAATAAGTGAAAGATGGACAACAGTTAATTGATTTTTAAAATCTTTTAGTTCTGTCTTAATTTTAGTTAATTCAACTTTTAATTCTAAAATTATATCAGTGATATAGTTTAGTTGAAGTGCTAATGAGATATTACCTTCCGGTGAGTGAACAATATGTGAATAATTAGGTCCAGGGCAAGCAGATGATGGTTCAAGCATTAATCTTAGCTAATTAACATTAATTAGCTTAATTAGTCGTTTATTAGCTTAATAATCTTAATTATTTTTGTGAACGTGGCTCTGATACCAGATGAAAGAGAACGTCGAGATAATCTATTAGTGAACAAAAAACCACAAACACAATTTTCAATTTTTCGAAAGTAAGTTTTTAAGGATTAAGGGTAGATTTGCAAATATGAAAAGTTTAAGAGCTAAAAAGAAAATGGAAACAGTAGATGGTCCCCTTAAAATAGTTTTCCATAGAATATTGTATACTTTGAAATATATTCTAATAACATGGTCCCCTAGTTATGATTTCCACACATAGTGGGGTACCTGGCAGTGATTTTTCCCATGAGCGATGACTGCCACAAAACTATAGTGAGGTTCTGCCGGCCTTGCTGTAACGCCCCCAATTTCTAATGTCTGATTATTCTAACATAACCACTTATTATTATAATTTAGCAACGGAAGACTTCTAATTTGATTGGAGGCATTACCGTCGTTCCATGATGGAACATGGCTGCTTGATTTAGTGAACTTTATGGGGGCTCAAAAAGTAAGGCCCCCAACCCTAAAGTCAGAAGTTTTACTAACTTGTTCTTAAATCCTGGGGCAAAACGGACAGAGTTTCCCCTAAAACTTGACCATTTTCCCAGGCTTACAGCCTTACAATAAAACCCCTGCACTAAAAAACAATAAAAACTAACTCAACGGCCACCCGCCGGAGTACACAGCTCTACGGGTCACCTGCCCGGAGCACTATAACCAATGCAGATTAATGATAACCAAATAAACGGCGACAAATACAATACAGACCTGACAACTTAGATGGTGGCTCATATGGCCATACAGAGCGACTCTAAATGATATGCAACTAAGCACACAAGAGCTCAATTTACAATCACACACCGCAAAACACATTGCAGTTCACGTACGAGTCCATCATTTCACTTCTAGGCAGCAGTGACTCCCTTTCGGCTTCCTTCAGAAACCTGGAGGCACAATGATAGATGGGATGAGCGATAATCGCACAGTGGATAGCCCCCTCCCCTAAAAGATGCAATAATAACTTACAACCGTCGCTCGTAATTCCTTTTCTTTGAAGAATTCACCTATCGCATAGTGTGTTCCAATCACAAGGCAAGAGAAATAGCATTTGCACCAAAAGCCACTCGTATGAACTCGTAAACTTAATAAAACAATATCATATGTTAATGTAAGTAGTGGACATGATCTATGAATACTATTATCTCCTCTCCTTTTGAACTTGTGTCATAAATTGGATCTATAACATCATTTTCTAAACAAGATATAAACAATTAATCACCTTTTCAGGTTTTCAATTCAATTATTCAATAACCTTCTTCAGTATCAAGTAGTAAGAGCAATAAAATGAATATACTGACCTCTGAACTTTACAAGCTTGTTTATTCAATTGACCATGTTTCTCGTGACTCTACTGCATATTAATAGAGTTATGAAATACGTAACTTCAACATATGCCTACTGGCAACATGATGTAACATTGAACTTTGAATCCTCTCTTTACTGGCAGAGAAATGAAATACTGATTTTTGCATCCTTTGCCTACTGGTAGAGAAATGAAATACTGAACTCTGACTCTGCCTTCTAGCAGAGAGGTGAAATACTGGTTTTTGCATCCTCTGTCTACTGGCAGAGAAATGAAATACTGATTTTTGAATCCTCTGCCAAATAATGAGCTTGAAACATATTAGTTGAAGTTACATGCAAGCTTCTAGGAAGGTACTAGGTTGGTTAAGCTATAGATGCAAATAACCCTTAAAAATGCTTTATTCCTCCACCTATTTACTAGTCACCTGACTCGCTCGGTTGCTCAATCTGATGGTTTCAGGTTATTTCGTTACCAATGACTTATCGATGCAAACAGGCGGCTGATAAACAATTAAAAGCACTTAGCGATCATGTAATAAAGCATTTATGGACCTTGACTATAATATACAATTGACAAACGTCATGTAATCACCATACGATATCAATGCCCTTCACATAATCCATGGATACGATACAATGAACTATACAATCGATAAACTATATAATGGATACGGTGTATACGATCGATAAACATGTAGAGGCAATAGACTTAAAATGTCGATCGTAAGCTAATGTCTATGTAATGTCGATCGATAAACTAATGCCTATCGACTAGACATGAAACTATTTTAGGTTGGTTACAACTTAGGCAATAGACGAAACATGAAACTATTTCCACCTAACATGTTTCGAAATATGAGCCGAAACTCAGACGTACATCCCTATGCAGTAAAACAGACTTGAAGGTTAAATGGTTGGGCGCCGCATTTCAAAAGATTTTGTTTTGCAAACAGGAGAGAGAGAATGTATAAGTAACATTGATTTGTTGATTCTTATCTGAAAGTGAACCCCTTGGTCGATGTACATCTTGAAACAATCGTACTTTAGGTGCTCACACCCCCGAGGCCGATCGAGAAGCCTGAGTTGACGCCGCGCGCGGGTATATTGGTCGGCATAAGCCTTGATAATTGATGGACATAAGCCTTGACGCCGCGCGCGAGTGTATTGGTCGGCATAAGCCTTGATAACTAAAGGGCATAAACCCTGATGATAATTGGCGGGGCCACTCGTTTATGTGACAAAACATTGAGAACTTGGTTCATTAAATGAATCTTGTTTTGATTTTTCATTGCTGATAATACTGTGAGTTTTTGAAGAACATAGAGTTTTCGAAGAACATAGGCAATGTACGTACCGAGATGGCCTCACTTCTACTCCAATTTAAGGTGGAACTATTTTCCACCTAAAATGTCTATCATATAATCCATGAAGTCACCTTATGGATCATGGTTTCTATGTCTATTATATAATCCAGGAATTCACCCTATGGATCAAGATCTATTGGTAATCGCTAATGTAATCATGCATATAATCGATACTATAATCTTGTATAATCGGCGAGCGTTATATAATCAATGAACTGTAAGTGAGCAGACATATTCAATGAACGTTATATATAGCAATATATATACGATGAGCGTTATATAAGCAATGAACTTTAAGTGAGCATACACAATGAACATTATATATATATGATGAGCATTATATAAACGATAAACTTATATGATCGACGAACACTATATATAATTCGATAAATATGCATAATCGATGAACGATATGTGTTTCATACGAGATGAGATCAATGATCAATTAATTGCAAGGATCAATAAAATGCAATTAATAAACGTTATATAATCAATGAGTAATAGAATGCCATGAATATGCGTTAGATAATCAATAATCGATAAAATGCATAATTAATGAAGAACGTTATATATATATAAGGGATTTCTGTAATCGATTAAATCAAATTGACATATATCATGATAAACTTGACGTTATATATATATCAATTTGATTATTACATATAAACTTAATGTATATATATATATATATATAATCAATAAACTTGACATACTCATAAATTTTCATATAATTGACAAATAACATAAAATCAATAAGTTATGCATGTTTAGCTTTGATTCGGACCTGTTCAGCTAAATCATGCCTGAAGACTAACTTCGAAATGGATTATAAGTGATTAGAAGCGACGAATGTACGTTTAGTTAATTCATACCGTTTATTGACTTCGAAGAAAATTATAAATGCTTAGAATCAACGTATATATGGTTAGGTTCGAATATGTTAAGTTTCTACCCGTCTGCAGTTTACTTAATTCATAATCGTTAAATAAATGAACTATAAATGCCTAGAATCGATATATGTATGCTTAGTTGATTCATGCTCGTTTAATATGTTTAGTTAGACCATGATCGTTCAATAATTCGATATGATAACTATGATAACGAATGCCTGGAACCATAATATGCTTAAATGACTTAGGTCGATTCGATTACTGACTTCGAAGTAACAACCGAACGTTTAGGACCGTATCAGGCTTAAAGGGTTTAATTAGGCTTGAAATGTAAATTCGAAACAATAAATGGACACCTCAAATGGCCCTTATATAACTGCCACACGATAACTTTAATAATTTAGTACGACTAACATATATATATATACATGGTATCGTTCAATTCACGCTACCACTTCCTCATATTACTGATAATTGATTCAAGTTCAACCTGAACGAATTTTAATCAATAACTATTGAATTCAAGCTGAACGAATTATAATCAATAACTATTGAATTCAACCTGAACAAACTATAATCAGTAATCAATAAGCTTTACCGAAATTAACAATTTAACCATAAATAGGAGGATGAGGTAACCCACCTCGAATCCAAGCTAAAGGACCCGTTTTAGGATTCGATTTTGTGGTAGAATTCGAATCCCCGAAGCCCGAAACCCTAGTTCTCGAGCCCTTGGTTCGCACAGGGCCTTGCTGGTCACAGGACTCGAGCCCATCGGCACCTCGCCGCCGACCTGAGCCCTAGCTAGCGTCTGGCCGGACCTCCGGTGATCCCGCCTTCCCGTTCGATCACTCTCTCGCTCACGGTCTTCCTCTCTCTCTCTGGCTCGGGTTTGGGTCACGACTGGGGTGGGGGACGGCTGGGCGTGCGTCGCCGGTCGCCGACGACCCCACCGGCGCCTCCCTCCCCCTTTCCGGCGTGTGTGTGTGTCACGGCAAGGAGGTCGAAGCCCCCCCTTTTCGCGTTGCTTCCCCGAGCCTCCTCCTCCTCTTTTCTTTCTTTTTTTCCTTTTTCCGTTTTTCTTTTTTTTTGTTTCGAAAACAGAAGGGGCTTCGGCCCCTTAAAACTTTTTTTTTTGTTTTTTTTTTGGTCTACTAAATAAAACACCAACCAACTTATACCATAAATTCAATTTTCCGACCTTTTTGAACTTAAACCATAACCATTAATATAATTATCGGTCGATTTATTCGCCTTTTGATTATATTAAGGTTCGATTCAATAAATTGCAGGATCATTCCCAAAGTTCGACATTCTAGTTGTATTCGGGAATCTGCTCAATGAGATTTCCAATAATAATCTTTAATACCCAAAAAGCTAATAACAATGAGAATAATAATATTCATTTCAATAAAATCGACACTCAGGCAGAATTTATAACGGCATACATCGGCTGAACGGAGTGGTTGAAATTCCGGGTGTTACACTTGCTACCCTTACTTGTTTCATATAAAAAATGACTGTATTTGACGATTTGGGGGGATTGATGTAAGTTTGACATTGTGGTCTATCAAGTGGTTTTCGAAAATTTCATTCCCTAATCTATTTGCTAATGATTTTTGCATCATTTTGGGCTACCTTTGGATTAGCTTTGCCGTAGGAATGTTACCTATATCTATCCTGAGGAGGTTATGTATATTTTTGGTTTTAACATTGTTAAGGACAAGCAACCGTTTAAGCATGGGGGAGTTTGATAAGTGCTTAATGTATACATCATTTTAGGGCTATTTTGCCACATATTTAGCAGAATTATGTGCTTTAAGTCATAATCTATCCTCCTATTCTCAATTTATACTTGGGTATGGTTGTTTGGTGTGTCTTGCAGGATTTTAGGCCTTTTTACCCAACATCTGACCCTTATTGGATGTATTTTGACCTCCCCCACGGATACCCATGTTATGCTACACATGTGGAGCAAGAAAGGAGCAGAAAATCGGTTCCAACCATGACCGCGGTCGGACCGTGGTGAACTGTGAAACTGCTACCTCTTCATCTTCCTTCGGCTATGTGGCTGAAATGATCCAAACTCTTCTATAAAAAGGCGTCGTTCAGCAGCAATGGAAGAGGGAGGAAGCATAGCATAGTCCATTTTCTTTCTCAAACTTTGTTCTTTTTAGTTAAGATTTTTACTTTGATTATTGTTTTAGTGAGAAATCTTGAGTGTGTGTGTTTGATTTTAAGGCGGTTTGAAGCCCTTGGTTGAAAGGTTATCTCAGTCAAGCCCTTTCTCTCAGATTTCGTCAAAACGTTGGTTAGTTGTTTAATCTTTAATTGTATGTGAATAGTTTATTTTATCTAGGGATTTAGTAGTTTATGAAAGTGTAGTTGGATCATATTCTAATCTATAGAATTGTGTTTCATGATTGATTTGATTTTGTTCTATCAAGTGATTTACATGTTGTGAGTGGATTTTGGCCAAAGTTTGTTTGGACACTTGAAACAATTGAGTGAAAAACTGAAATGTGACATTTGATTGTTAGACTGTTTGATAAAACCTGACATAGTGTTGTCTCGAAAGAGAGGTTTGCATGTTAGGAGGACTAGAGTGTAATTGAAGATATTCAACTCGGACTAAGACAAATTAGTTTGAAAAAAACAACTTTTGCTTAGTTTAGGCAAATTTGGTTGATTTCGAAAGAATAGACTAAATTTTTGGAAAGATTGCAATTTCTCGAGATTAACCGATTAGAGAAAAGCACATGTTTTTTATTTTGATACAATCACCTTTCATAACTACATGAATTCCTAGGCTTTTTTGCTTAATTAATTTAAAATTAGTGAATTAGAAGTTGTTGAATCGAAACCCATTGAACTAGAATTTTACTTAGCATATTCTGATAGACAAAGCTCGACAGATTACATGAGTCCCTGAGGACGATCTTTTTATCTATACTACAATCACCCGTGCGCTTGCGGCAGCGGTCACATGCCCTTCTGATGAGTTGGATTGTGGTCTGGCTAAAGTGCCATCAACAAAGCAAAAGTTGTTTTTCGATTTTAATGCATTCGAAACAATCCTGTTCCTGTAAGACGCGCATTTTTGTTTTCCGTTAAGCTAACTGTATTACCTTTTTACGTTATAAAATCGTATTTTTTAGTAACTGTATGAGTTAAATCGTTATCGATATGCCTATGCGATAATTTTCTTAAAAAGGGATTATTATTGCTATTATTGATTTTAAAGTCAATTCGTGCCATTTATGTCTTTAAATTATATCGATAGTTTAATTTAGTCGTTATTTGATTTATTTAGTCGTTTCCTGAATACGATTAGGTTGTCAACCCTAGAAGTCATTCGATGTTTAATAAATCAAACCTTTATATATTTGGGAACGAATAGTCGATAGAAAGTCGTTTTAATGATCGGGTTTAGAATAGGAGGTTGCGAGATTAAACTAGCGGTGTTAGTCGATTGAGCAGGCATTAAACAAAAAAAAGAGGGAAAAGGTAAATTAGAACAAAAGGGGGGCCTGAATTCGGGTCTCAAGCAACCCGAAACCCCCGACCCCCCTCTCTCTCCTCTGCTTCTTCTCCTCTCCCACGCACAAGCTAGAGCCATTCCCCCCATCCTCCACCACACATCGCCGGCGGGAGAGGGACCACAATGGTTCCTTGCGCGCGACCACTCACCGCTGGCCACTACCCCCTCTTCTCTCCTCGTCTCGCTGTGAACAAAGCTGGGCAACGACACTCCTGATGACCTCGAAACACCAGCCACGTGCCGGAATCCGGCCAACCACCCCCAAGCCAACCTCCCCTATAAACTGATTGGTTAATCTCGACCCAAACCATACGCAAAAGGAGCCTAAATTCAGGAGCTAGGGTTTTGATTCAAGCAAGACATTCAAGCTAGGGTTTGGTCTCAGCTATTAGGCGTGTATTTGGGACTAATTGGGTCAAGGATTGAGTTTTTACAGCATCCAAATCAAGCTTGAAGGCGCTTAGAACAGTTCCGTAGCTTGGAGTCCAGGTAGGTGTTTCTTACCTCCTAAGTATTAGTATTTTCAAAATCATTTTAAGTTTTAGGTTGCGAAGCATGTTAAGTTTAGCTAGTTTATGCCTGATAATGATTTTGAATCGATATATGTTAGTTTAGTTGATTAATACTCAAAAGTGCCTTAGAATTGATTCAAGTAAATTTAGTTAATTCATGTCTGAAGATTTAATTCGAAGTGAATTATGCGTGTTTAGCTTAGATTCGAATCTAATCAGTTAATTCAAGCCTGAAGTTTTAATTCGAAGTGATTTATGCATGTTTAGCTTTGATTCGAACCTATTCAGTTAATTCATGCCTGAAAGCTAACTTCGAAGTTAATTGTAAGTGTTTAGAATTAACGTATATATGCTTAGTCGTTCCATGATCGTTTATAAACTTCGAAGTGAATCGTAAGTGTTTAAAATCAACGTATATATATGTTTAGTCATTCCATGATCGTTTACAAACTTCGAAGTGAATTGTAAGTGTTTAAAATAAACGTGTGTAAATGTTTAGTCATTCCATGATCGTTTATAAACTTCGAAGTGAATCGTAAGTGTTTAAAATCAACATATATATATGTTTAGTCATTCCATGATCGTTTATAGACTTCGAAGTGAATCGTAAGTGGTTAAAATCAACGTATATAAATGTTTAGTTATACCATGATCGTTCATATGTTTAGCTATTCCATAATCGCTTATTAATTTCAAAGTGAATTATAAATGCTTAGAGCCAATTCATGTTGGATTTGCTAAGTAAGGTGCTATAGTTATATATGTGGATGTGATTGTATGTATGTGTACGTATGCTTGCTGAAACGCACCGCTGAATGGTGCTGCTTGCCCAAGTAAGTTCCTAAACCTTACCTCTTCATAAACTAGCATGATAATATGTTATGATTAATAAATTGAAAAACCGAGATGTTAGTTGAATGGTTTGAGGAAGAACTATGAGTGGTTCGAGGTTCTTGTGGTACGGTGCTTGTGAGGAGGGAGTCTGGGTTGTGATTAACGCAATCTTGTGGGTTGTGATTACCGCAATCGTGTGGATTGCGAGGCCATGTGTGGCTCATGTTGCTAAGTTGAATTATGAAGTGTTTGAATGTGTATATGTGCACCCCTACCCTTTCTATGTCATTAAGTTGTTTACTTGCATAAGGGTGAGTTTCGATTTAAAAGAAGGATTTCATGTTTTGAAATGATATTAGCCATAATTATTAGTGCATGATGGCCTATTTTAACTAAATGAATATAGTTTTGGGAGTGAACTCGCTCAAATGGGGGAATCCCTAAAGAGTTTTATAAAGGCGTGAGTTGCATGATAAAGGATTTTGCTATGAGAGGCAGCAAACTTATTAGTCGTTATGACCAATTTAAATGGCTAAGATAAGTGCTTATGGACAATATATGGGAGTGAACCTGCTTGTACGGGGGAATCCCTATAGCCTAGGGAGTAATCCCTAGAGACCCTGACGAGGGTTAAGCTCCAAAAGTTAGTTGTCATATCGAGAGTAAGAGCTTAGTGTGAGTTAATCTCAATGGGATTGAGTGTAGATCCCTCCCAACCAACACTTTGTGATGATCTTATGCTCAGAGTAGTTTCTTAACAAGTAAGAAAAGGAGTTGACGTTTCACCTTTTAAAGTATTTCAGAAAAAAAAAAAAAGTTTTTAAGGGTCATTATGAGACCAATATGAAAGAGATTCTATGAAGAATATGAGCCTAAAAAGGCTAAGTAAAGTGTTTTCAGAAAAAGAAAAGAACGATTTTCATGCACATCATGTGAATAAGAATCTAAGTGCAGTACAAATGAAATTTTATGTACAGCTTGGTCATACCCTTGTAATGCATCGAGCATATGAGTTTGCATGTGCATATTTAGCTAATGAAAGCTCGTGGCACAATCTCTGCTTCATATGTTTAGCATCTCATATGAATAAATTAGATAGATAAAGCATAAATCACGAATTATATCACATAACCTATGAAGGAAAGTTCTGTGCCTAGCCTCGTTGCTTGCTTCAGTGTTTAGCTGCTTGTTAATAAAGAAGTTTGGTCATTTGGAGAGTTAGAAATGTGTTGAGTGGTTAAAGTGGAGCTTGTGGTTAGTAATATTTGCATAAGAACTTCGTGAATGCCTAACACGGCTAAATATGAATATGTGAGATGTGACTATTAAAGATATTATTGCCTGTAACGGTTTTGGTTTTAAGGGGGTCGGGAGACACTCACTGAGCGTGTGGTTGCTCACCCCACAACTCTTTCCCCTTATCCCCAGGTTTTCTTTATGATAGGAAAAAGGTTGAGTTAGTCATGCTGAAACGAAAGCTGCAAGGGAGTCAAGTGTGCCATAGTGACATAGTCTTGCTACTTGATGGTGTTATAGAATGTATTCTTAGTTTGTAAACATTTGTAAACAAGTATTCTAGTTCATGTAATGCATATTGTTTATGAGTCGCTCTGTATGGCCATATGAGCCAACCATCTAATTAGTTAGATGTCTTCTTAGTTAAAGTTAGTTATGTTTTGGGATGTAAACCTCAATACTCCGATTGTGTGAACCGTTGAGTTGTATCTTTTACTTTTCCTATATTAATGAACTATTTTGGTTGGTGTACTCCGAGTGAGTGGCTCGTTGAGTTATGAACTCCGGCGTGTAGCCGTTGAGCTTCTTTTAAATGTTTTACGCTTCCGTTGATTTGTAGGGATTTATTGTAAGGCTTTTAGCCTGAAAACGGTCAGTTTTTAGGGAAAATTCTGTCCGTTTCGTCCCAAAATTTAAGTAAAAAATTAAGAGAACGTAACGCTTTCGGCCTTAGGGGTTGGGGGTGTTACAGTTCCAGTTAGCATAATTTTCTCCATTGAGGATTATTGGAGAGATTATATTTCCTGAATGATCTGAACTACACAAGTAATATGGGGATTAAGGGTTTCTAATGTCCACAATCTGTGTTCTTGGTTTCTTTCCTTCATCACCCATCGAGAGGAGCAAAGAAGAATTACTTGTGCAGGCTTGCGTTAGACTTGATTAGGCTTTGATACCATGACAATTTTGTGTTTGGATGAGAATGTTTCTGTTGCTACTCACCTTCAGCCTGTGATTGTATTGAGTTACATAGAACATGTACAATGTGAGCAAGTACTCCCCTCAATAATACAAAAATTGTCTATCTACCTAGATACAAAGAATTGAGGAAACACAATACATACAAAGCTATCTAACTTCCTAAACACAGAAGAAAGGTACAATGTAAAATAGCTAAAGAGTCTCTGCTAATAGAATTCTCTGTCTTTCTGTTAGTCCTTAATCCAAGCAAGGGCCCAGGGAGGGCGGTCTATTTTTTTTTATCTTGTTCGCATTTAAGTTCCTAGGTCCAAACATAGTCCTCAAGTATCTCCCATGGAGATTTTTTTTTTTTAATTCATCGAATGTATGATGCTTTTTCAATGACATATTTTGTTGAAAATATGGCAGAATAATTGCGAAATATTTTAGTTAAATGAATCAAAAGATAAACGCTTGTCAGCAGAAGAGGGTTTGTTCTGCAAATAGCATTATATGCCCCATCGTATTTGACGCAAGGTATGCACACTACTATTCATAAAACATTTAATTTGCGTTATTGATATGCCAGAAACAGATGAAATGCAGTTGCAGATGCGGGCAACATTTTCACTCGTCGTAGGCTCAATACCCACAACCTACATAACTTTCTTTTATTTTTACCTTTCTGTCCCTTTTTTTTATTTGGCAACACTTACTTAGCTCTTTTCTAAAGTGTATTTTATGAAATTGTGTTTGGTTTACACGTGAACATACATTGGTAATCAGTAATTATATCTTATTCAAATGCTCACAAAAGGAGTACACTAATTAAGTTTATGTTTATTTATATTAGGCATTTATTTTACTTTTTTTGTCAAGGAGCAAAGAGAAAGTAACAATGAACTTATAATATGCATTTCACTCGCATATTAAACTAAAATATGGCTTCATTAGCAATTTCAGTTATTTTAAAAATGGGAGCCAAAACTTAAAATAAATCGACATAATAGAGTCCTAAAAATAAAAATCCTTCGAATTTTTGGTCAATGTAACAAAATGCTCCTCAACTTTAAAAATAAGGTAAATATCGCTTGATTTAATTGAGTTACTTATCAATTTTATTTTTTATGTTAATCAATGATATGGCTTCTCTAAAACGTGACATGGTAAGATTTGGAAAGAAAAAAGACACATAAGCTTGTTCTTGCATAAATAGATCAAATAATTTGTCCAAAAAAGTTACATAGTCTACATTACACAAATATATTCAATGACAAAATACAAAATCAAATAGGCCAACAACATTATTGCATTTTAGTGATTCGTATTCAAAATGTAGAATTAAGGCAACTACTTCCTTCAATTTAAAACGTAACTTTTAAAATTTTCTAATTTAATTGATAAATTCATAATTTCATCATACTTGAGTTATGAAAATACTATATTAATTAAATTATCATAAATATTTATGGATTATTATGTTTTTTTCTACAAAATTATTTCATAGATTTGCTTGAAACAAATTAAGAATTCCATTCTTATCGATCAAGCACATCACACTCTCACATCTCCCTTTGTTGTCTATTTTTTTTAATAATCTCTTTCTTCTTGATAATTTTTCCACCTTTCTTGAAAAATTGCTAAAATGTTTTTTTTATAGAAATATGCATGTGTGTATAAGATCAATTAAAAATAAATATCATATGAAACTTTAGAAATGTCGTATGCTACACGCTAGAAATTAGGTTATATATAGTTGGTTCTCCCTCTCCATCTATATAAAAATATTATAAATACATACATACATACATACATACATACATACATACATACATACATACATACATACATATATATATATATATATATACACACACACACACACATACATATACATATATACACACACACACACACATATGTGTGTGTGTGTGTGTGTGTGTGTGTGTGTGTGTGTATTGCATTTTATACGTGTCCCCAACATTACTTGATTTGGTAATGCACAAAATAATTTTTGAACAATTCATATTACCTATAGGCATGAAAGGATTACATAAAAAAAATTCCATTTTGTTATGTTTCGATTTGTAAGTTAACTTATCAAACTAAATAAGCTTACAAGATTGAAATGAAAGACTTCGATCTCCCTACATGATCTCTTGGATATAGTCTTTATATTTAAAGGGGAAGAGAAAACAATTACTTTAATTATTGTTAGCGTAATAACAATGTTGGAAAAAATATGATGCTACATATTGTTCAATCATAAGACTTTTTTTTGGGGTGCTACTAGAAAAACCTAAGATAATATCTAATTAGGTTGTTTTAGAAATAAAAAAAATTACATTTAACACAATATACATTAAATTAAGTCATATCATTTTAACAACCCATGTCATTTTTTTAAATTTGCCACATCACTAGTTAATAAAAAGACATGATACAGGATAATAAAGTGAAGGGGTATTTTCCTTATTGTTAAAGTTAAGGGGTATTTAACACCTTTAACCAAGAGTTTAAGGGTAGTACATTTTTGAAACACCGACATAATAATATTAATAAAATTTCCTATCATAAGTGCTTGTCACGAACATTTTACACCTTTCCTCAACTTTAGTGCCATCCAACACAATTCAACTTCTTTCAGTACCAGTCTACTTGATTAATATTATTCAACATTTTTCGACATTGCTAGCAGCGTGTTTTGTGAACATTAATAGTATATTTGATGAGCATTTTGTATTATATTTGACTAGTGGTGTATGTGGTGAGTATTGGTACATATACCATTCTAGGTAATAATGATAATAAAATAATATGAAGGGAAAAAGATAAACAAGCTCAAACTCATAAAAACAAGTATTATTTATACTTACAATACATGTGATGAATATTTGCATATTGATCATAATCAAAATAGGTTCACAAAAAAAGCTATTTAAAAAAAAAGGAAGAAAAAGAAGCAAACCAAATCTTTCCCCCCACCCCCACCCCCAAAAAAGAAATTCTATACCGATAATTACTAATGTTTAAGACAAACATATGATATGTTAAGTATGAACATATGTGGCGAGCATTTTCAATTGTATTTTCTAGTGAGCATCATATTACTTTTGGCATACATTAGTAGTATAATTGATTAGCATTGTTATCACACATATGCCATTTTGTGTGTTAGTTACGTACATTTGTTGGATATGCATGGTGATAATTTTAAAAAATATATAATATATGTCAGTAATTACAAATAATATTTGTTCCATAAACAATATAATACACGTATGATAATTTAAAATAATAATATTTGTTCCATAAACAATTTATGTGAATTTGTTTTTTTTTTTTGGGATAGAATATACCAATATGAAACATGCCCTTTTCACATACCAATTTTTTATAACGGAAATTTTTTTAAAAATCACCCAACTTTTATTCAAATCTTTATCTTACAAATACTAGAATGGGTGGATGCCTAAAAATGCTTCCCTCTCTCAATCCAAGCTTCTCATTAATCCAAGCTTCACAACTGTTGATCAAAATCTTATGCAATCTCAGCCCTTGGATTTATCTTGATAACCGCCAATCTCTCCCTTTTTACTAGGTACATTAGGTCTCAGGTTCGATTCCCCCCTCCCTCATTGTATTATACTTTTTACCTCTCCCTTTTTACTGAATACATTAGGTCTCAAGTTCGATTCCCCCCTCCCTATTGTGTTGTACTTTTTATTGGACATATTAGGTCTCAAATTCTATTCGCCCTTCCCTCATTATATTGTCCCTTTTTACTGGGTACATTAGGTCTCAGGTTCGATTCCCCCCTCCCTCATTGTATTGTACTTTTTACTAGACATATTAGGTCTCAAGTTCTATTCGCCCCTCCCTTATTATATTGTATTGCCCTTTGTGGCTCATACGAACCAAAACGTTTTTGATTTCCATCATTATTATTAATATTTTGTATTTTTCATTACAAATATAAATTTGAGCATGTATTATTAGAGATAATAGAATAATAAATACAATTTTTATGATTATTTTCATTATTACTATTGTTGTTGTTGTCGTCATTGTCGATATCGACAATGTTATCTTCCTCTTTGAATTTGATAACATAGTCAATATTAATTATCATCATCTAATTATCAAAGAAAGATTAGGAGATTATAATGGATATAAATTTTTTTATTATTTCATTATTATAGAATAAGTTCATATTTTAGAAGTTTTAACTTAAGAAAACTGAATTATAATTACTGAACAAGCTGTAAAACCTTATGTGACACCTTATTATTAACACATAATATAATATACACATTTATATAGAAATAATAAACATTTTTTATTTCCATGATTATTATTATTATTATTTTGTCTTTTTTTGATACAAATATACACAGAGCATGTATTACTAAAGATAATAGAAATATAAATATGATTTCCATAATTATTTCTATTATCACTATTGTTGTTGTTGTCGTCATTGTCATAATCTAACAAATGCTAAAATGGATAGAGTGCTCATAATTGAGGAATTCTCAAATATTGCATGGAGAGTGATTTGTAGAGTTTCAGTAGATAGCAACCGTGGATTTGAACTCAAGAGTGAATCCTTACTATTCAATTATTCACATTATTTTAAATTTTAAAACATTTAGAAATTAATTTGATTTTAAATTTTAAAATTCATAAAAATTGACAGGTTTCACAGGTCCTAGGATGGAAACCTGGCTCTGACAGAAGAGTTGTTTCCCTGCGCTCCTTTGTTTTTTTGCTCTTCAAATAGCAACCGTAAATTTAAACTCGACAGTGAATCCCGACATTTCAATTATTCACATTATTTTACATTTTAAAATAATTAGAAATTAATTTGATTTTAAATTTAAAATTCATAAAAATTCACAGGTCTCAAGATCGAAACCTGACTCTAATAGAAGAGTTGCTTCCCTACCCTCTTTTGTCTTTTTGTTCTTTAATTTTTTTTCCCAGACAGGTCACAGGATCGAAACCTAGCTCTGAAAGAAGAGTTGCTTCCCTCCCTTCCTTTGGTTTTTCGCTCTTCAATTTTTTAATTTTTTTCCCTATTTCTGTTTGCCAACAGCTTGAGGAAAAGCGTGAACTAAGATAAGTTTACTATGGAACTTTCCAATAAGGGTTGGGCTAATTCTCTTCACATACTTACTCTTTCATTGATTAATACTGTGGTCAATGGCCTTGCGATATAAGGTTTTTAATAAAAAGTAAAAGTTAATCTTCCCAACGTTATCACACATAGTAAAAGAATTATATACACATCTTTATAATATAAGTGTAAAAATGAATGGTAGCCTAAGAACACTTCTCTCACTCAATTCAAGCTTCTCATTAATTCCGTCAAAATACTCAAAACAATTAGAAGTTAATTTGATTTTAAATTTTAAAATTCATAAAAAGTCACTAATTGATATCCACCCATTTCCCTGCTTTCCCACGTTACCCTCTCTATTGTCAATAACCACCTAAAATTACATTCCCATGAAGAGAGGATCAGGAAAATGTGGATATGGAGGAC
>JACYFF010030702.1:52552-66814 GCA_017589665.1 Selenicereus undatus
ACACACACACACACACACACACACACACACACATATGTATATAGATTGAAGGTTTTTTTTTTTGGAAAAAGAGAGAGATAGATGGATGAGAGAGAAGGCAGAGATGAGAAATAGAAAGAATTGTCACCATTTTCTTCATCTTTAGGTACAATCACTAATCTGAATTTTACCATCTAACTCTCATCCCCTTGATTTTCCGACGAGTTTGGTGTCGAAGGCAGTCCAATCGGTTTCGATCGGCATGGTGTCGTCTTCCTTGGAGCAGGGTGGTGGTTTGACGGTGGAACCGGCGATATAGACGGCGGCTTGGGACGTCGACGGCTGGGATTTCGCCCGTGATGATCGACGGTTTGATCATAGACCGAATCGACGCGGGAAATCCGATGGTAGTATTTGGACTGGTGCCGAGTCTCCAGGAGACCAACAATGCTACTTCTGAACTGAAGGATGCACTTAAAAAGTAATTTCTCTCTTTAACTATCTGAATATCTTTTTTTGTTTAATTGATTGGAGATATTAAATTATTAATTGTCATTTGTTGTTTTATTGTTCGTCATTTAGTCATTTGTTCGGAAGTTCTAATTCTGATTTCCGATCATGTTTATAGCACGCTAAAGGACTATTACATATGGGTAAAAAATCATGAAAATCCTAAGTCTATTCAAGTGATGGTTGACTTATCTTTTTAATAATATTTTTTAAAGGTTTATTTCATTAGGCATCGTGCAAATGCACGGGTTTATTTTATTAGGCATCGAGAAAGGGCTATGTGGTATATTTTAATTTCCTTTCTCAACATTGTAGTAACTATGTAATGGAAGTTTACTTATGGTAGAAATTTAGATTGTGTTATTCCAAATCATAATTACTAATGGTGTATGGTGTTGAAATGAGCAACAATATTTTATATGTTTTATTGTTGAAATGAGCATCAATATGTTACATGTTTTGGTGTTGAAATGAGCAAGCATATTCTACATTTAATCAATTTTTAATAATTAATGTATTTCATTTTTTTCAAAAAAAGGACAAATTTGATAAATATTAATTTCCTATCTGACGTTTATAATCCAAATTCAATGTAAAGAAATATATTCTTCAATGTTAAGTAAAACTTTAATTTTGAAAAACTTAAATTAAAACAAAATAAGAATCTAACTTTCTATAAGGACAAATTTGATAAATATTGATTAGTACACAATATTAATTTCTACACATATACAACCATAAGAGTCTTTGTCATTGGTTTTTAAAATTTTAATTTATTTTTTAAAAAAATATATCTTACATTTAAATACTCTGTGCATAGCACGGGTCCATACTAGTTTCTAAGAAGTAACGAAACATAAAATATTTTTAAAAATCTCTTAATTTCAATATTGGGTGTATCCTCTTTTTTGTAATGTATTCAGCGCACTACTAATCAAAGAAAATTTAAAGTTATTTTTATTTCTTAACATAAAAATACTTCCTAATTTTGTGAAAGTTCATTGATGAATTTGGCCTGGGAGGAGTGACATCTAATCGAAAATTTTTCGTATTCTTCTATATATAAACATGTCTTCATAGTTTCAAAACAACAAAGGCATGTGTTTTAGAGTGCTAGCATCTGAGGTTGTGACATTATATGGATGACCATACTTCAGAAGTTCTAATCCCCCCATGTGGAAGAGGGTGACATCTCCAATAATAGATAGCCTACGTAAATTGGATAAGTGAAAATAATAGTATATCTACCGACATATAATCGGCAAAGCTAGAATTGGGGGATGCGAAAACATTAGGATGCTCTTTTTCCATTTTTTGGTGACTATTATCGTTCTATATTAAGTTTTTCAATTGTTTTAATAATTAGTTAGATCTAAATTATTTTAATATCCGATTAATTGACTTCTTACCAGTTTCCTTCTTTCGCTATTTTCGTCTTCAAACAAATTAGAAACTTTTCTAAAAAAATGAAAGATTATTGGTAGGAATTCTTATTAGCTGGAACTGTTAAGATTACTGCTATCGCTACTTGATGATGCTGCTAATGCTAATGTTGCTGCCTTATTCTTTTCTCTCTCTCTTTCTTTTCTTTCTGGTATAATTTAGTTAGTGAGGGAATAGTTGTTAGCTAAGCAATAACTTTTCTCCTTTTCACGGTACTGTCACATTTGGCGGAAAGGTTGTTTTCTGTTTTCTCCATATATATATATAAATGTGGTTTTGTATCAAGTAAAGGTATGAAGTAATACAATAAGATTACCTCTTCTCTTGCACGAAGCTCATTTCAGAGCACTCAATGTTATGAATCTTATCATGGTATCAGAGCGGGTTACTCGATCTTGATTTGCCACCGTCCCCGTTTGATTAAAAATTGTGTGCATGTGTTGGACCTTGTTAGTAGCCTACACGTGGGGGGGGGCATGTCGGAGTATGAAAGTGGGTGTTGCCCCATATTGATAAAATACAATGAATATGAAAGTGAATGTTATCTCACATTGATAAAATTAAAGGATTTGAGCATGTATATAAGCTTGTGAGTTACTCCACCCGTTGCCAATTGGTTTTGGATTGGAACCTCATTTGAGTTTATATGCGTATGACTCTTTGTTTATGGCCCAATTAATATAAAAATTTAACAGGAACAAAATGTTAAATAGAGCTCAATGATTATTTATATCAAATCCAAAATTTCAAAAATTTTCTAAACCAGTTTTAAAAGTTTGATTCTTTTTTCCCAAACATTATAGGAAATTTGTATGCCTTTAAAACTTTGTTTCGTCCTTAGAAAATTTGGTGAAAAGAAAAGTAAAAGGAAAAAAGTATAGAGAAAGTGAGTTTTTTTTCTTCCTCTTGTTTGGGTTAAGGAAAAAATACAAGAATTGATGCAAAAAATTTGACTGTTGATGAATTATTTGAATCATGTTGATATTATCTAAGTAATGTGAGGTTGGAAGAGGTTTAGAATTCTTTTGGGAACGTTTCCCAAACTTTCCTCATAATTTTAGAAGGAAAATTTTATCACTTGTTTCTATCAATTTTTCCACCTAATTTTCCTCTATTTTTTTATTTGTGATTTTTCCTAAACCAAATACAAGGAAAAAAGTTACTTTCTCAAAATTTTTTCTTTCTACCAAAATTTTCAAGGTCCAACAAGAGCCTAAAGTTTTCTTCCTTTTTAAAATACGGAAGCTTGGAAGCTTTGTTTGGTGGCTGATTAGCTACATAAATTTTTTTAAAATATTACTCAATTTTCTTTCAATTTTCTTGAAATCATCAAATTTTAAAAGAGTTTAAATGATTAGTAAACTTGAAATTCGGTGCAAATTATCACCAATTTTTATTGCATATAATGCCTCTTGTTAAACAAAAATTTTAGTTTTCTTTATTTTCAAGTGTAAATAATCCCTAATTGTTGAAGAACTAAACACGGGGCAAAAAGAGGTGATTAATAACCTACTTACGTGTTATTGTGCTTAATCTATAGTTGAAAAGGGGAGAATATTAGATGAACAATGGCAACTTTACAAAAGAAAAGAAGATAAAAATCTTTGACCGAATTAATCAGACAATATATACTTGCAAGCATACTACCTATTTTTGAGTCCTATTTAGAGCATTGGCAGCGGAGGCCAAACAACAGGAACACGGGCCCCCATTTGTTATGTGTCCATCACTCATTTGCTTCTGTTAGAAATGCCTCGCGTGGAGGAATGCACTGGAGTTCCTCCCCGTGTTGCAAAATTATTTGTCCTTTTCTGACTTTTTTTCTTTTTTCTTTTTTTTCTTCTTAAAAATATTATTTGGGTCATTAAAAAAAGGAGTTGTGTGTTATACGATGGATCCATGATAAATATTTTTATTACATGATTCAAATTGGAGTTTCATGGGTTGGAGAAGTAGTGGAATGTAAGTTTCAAACAATTGAAATTTTTACTGATGTGGCAAACTTGAGTTCCAAAAATTGGAACTATGATTGGGAATGCTCTTATAATGCGAGACTTGGAAACATTTAGCATACTCTTTTACTTTTTATTGAAAATTTTGCAAAATTTATAATAAATTAACCCTAAATTAATTTAAACGATAATTTAATTATCGTCCTGAATAATTTTTTTTCCTCATTCTTCCTTTTTCTTCTTCTTCCCAAGATCAACAATGACCAACTCAAACATCTTTCGATCAAATCAACGGTTGAAAACTACGTGGGTGTTGAATTGAGGCATCAGATCGTTGATAACTTTCTCTTTCTTTCTTTCCTCCATCTTCTTCTTCATTGTGTTTTATTTTTTGGCAACCACGGTAGATCGATGCCAAGTTGGAAAGAACTATGTGCAAGAAGAAAACAAATATATGGATGTAGCAATGTCAATTCGACCATGTGAGCGTATTGTACATATAAAGTGGAGTTTACTAAACGAGTTTTAAATGGGCTGCAATTGCGAAGGATATAAAATAGATGGGTATAAATCCATATGAGTTTAATTTGGATATAAATTTATGACCTGTTTGGTATAAATCGGTTTGAAACCTATCATGTTACACTAAATTTGAAATGTTGCGTGTCATCATTGAATTTATATAACTGTTCATGGAATGAAAATTTTACTATAATTTGCAAAAGTCATTTCACACACTCTACTTTTATAATAGAACTAGAAAAATTATAATTAGATTTTGAAAATGTTGACTGGAATAAAAGTTAAAAGGCTGAAAAATCCCGTGAATATTCAACAAGGGGTCTTAGTTTTGAAACAATGTGGATTTTGATTGAGCAATAAATATTATCGCAACCAAAAAAAAAAAAAAACTAGGAAGAGTGTGATTATAGGTTTATATCTACTCTATTTCCATTCGTCATTTTTTTCCCCTATCCATCAATAATTGGGCTCGCAGCACATGCTTCGATGGTTTACTTAGGGCCTGTTCTTTTCGTAGGTAAATTGGATGGGTAAAAGAGTAGAATAGGCTGAAGTAGGTTGAGGTGGGTTGAAGTTGGTTTTTTTTTTTTTTGAGGTGGGTTGCAATAGGTTGAAGTAGGTTGAAGTGAATTAATGTAGGTTGAAGTGGTTGAAGTTGGTATATTTTTTATGTGGTGGGTTGAAGTGGGTTAAAATAATAAGAATGTAATTATGTGTGATAATTTATGAAGTTATCAAAATTTTGTGGAATTTTTGTTTATTCTTTTTTTTATTTTTTTTATATTTTATATTTTATATTTTTATATTTTATATTTTATATATTTTAATTTTATATTTTATATTTTATATTTATTATTTCTTATTTCTTATTTTTTTAATTTTTTAATTTAGTATTTTTTGTTTAGCATTTTTCATTTTTTTTAATTTATTTATTTCTTTTTATTTTTTATTTCTTTTTTATTATTTCTTATTTTTTTTATTTAGTATTTTTTTTTGGAATTTTCTGTAGCTTTTGTTTGGAATAAAACTAAAAAGATTAAAAAAATTGAAAAATAAATACAAAAACTAAAAAAATGCCAAAAAAAAATTGAAAATGAAATATAAAAAATTTAAAAATTAAAAAAAATAAAAATAAAAAATAAAAAATAAAAATAAAAATTAAATACAAAAAATGAAAAAAAATAAAAAAATAAAAAAATAAAAAAATAAACAATAAACAATAAAAAATTAAATACAAAAAATTAAATATTAAAAATATAAAAAACTGAAAAAGTACAAAAATACAAAAATAAAACAACTCCAAAGTACGATAATTTACAAAAAAGTAGTATAGTGAACTTTTTGATGCAAGAATGATTAAATCTCACATGATACTTTACAAATTATTAAAATTATGAAGGGGGTGGGTTGAAGTTGGTTGAAGTTGGTTGAAGTAGGTTGAGGTAGATTGAAGTGGATTGAAATTGGTATTTTTTTTTTCAAGTAGGTTGAAGTAGGTTGAAATAGGTTGAAGTGGATTAAGGTTGATAAATTACAATTGACCTACGAAAAGAACAGGCCCTTAATGGTTGACTGAAGGATAGAATGTTAAACCATATGTATCTCCTTGTTCGTAATGTTGAATCATTATTTTAAACTCCATATAATGCATGTATGACTTACGTAATTAATCTCATGCGGTTTCGAGGAAAATATAGCAATTTTAGAATGTAATAATTTTTTTGGTTTTTTTGTCTTTTGTTTTTTTTTTTGTTTTTGTTTTTTTTTTTTGGCGCCCGCGATAGATCGTTGCCAGTTGGAAGCAACTATGTTCAAGAAGAAAACGAAGATATGGAGACAATGATATCAATTCGACCTTGTGAGCATATTGTACATATAAAGTCCATGAAAGTGTACTGAACGAGTTTTAAATGGGTTGCTATTGTGAAGGATATAAAATAGATGGGTATAAATTCATTGGATATAAATTTATTACCAATTTGATATAAATTAGTTTGAAATCCATCATTTTACACTAAATTTGAAATGTTGCATGTTAGAATTGAATTTATAAAACTATTCATGGAATGAAAATTTTACCATAATTTGCAAAATCATTTCACGCACTATTTTTATAATAGAATTAGAAAAATTATAACTATATTTTGTGAATGTTGGTTGGAATAAAAGTTAAAAGGCTGAAAAATCCCGTGAATATGAGACAGGAGTCTTAGTTTCGAAACAATGTGGATATTGATTGACCATAAATACTATTGTAACAAAAAAAAAAAGAAGGGAAGAATGCGATTATAGGTTTATATCTATTCTATTTCTATCCGTCCTTTTTTCCCTCTATCCATTAATAATTGGGCTCGTGGGACATGTTTCAATGGTTTAATTAATGGTCAACTTAAGGATAGAATATCAAACCCTATTTATCTCCTTGTACGTAATGTTGAATTGTTATTTTAAACTCCATATAATGCAAGTATGAGTTACGTAATTAATCTCAGGTTGTTTCGAGGAAAATATAGCCATTTTAGAATGTACTAATATTATACTAATCACTTGTGGAGAAAAACATCAACATAGGCTACTTTTCTACTCACTAATCAAGCAATTTGATTCAGTGCATCTAACTTTATTTATCCATATAGCCATGCTTATCATGCTTGTACCTAATCCCTTTCTTGCAAGGGACCTGTACCAATAGATGACTGGAAATCAAATTTCTTTATATATATTTTTATTATTAGAGTCAGCCTTCCAATATCATACTATTATAAATATATAGCATTATATTTTTTTATCAAATGAGTAAGTGCTTTCCTAAAACCTAGAAAATATATATCGATAAAACAGAGTTACATAGATACATGCATATGCAAGAACAAATTAACTAAAATAAAAATATTAACGTTATAGTTAGTGCGCATACGCTTCGCGAGGGCAACATATTCGTTGCCGTTAGGGTCCCAACCATCCCTACAATTGTTTGACAACATAACTTTCATTGACAAATGACAAAAGCTGTAATTTCCTCGAGGGAAGTGGCTAATAAACCGTGGGACCAGCATGCCATCACGACACTATTTGTTAATATTGTGGTGTATAAGCTCAAACAAGCTTCTTTTTTTTTTTTTTTTTCTCTCTTTGGGTTCGAATGAGCCATGAAAATAGTACAATATAATTGAGAGAATTGGAATCTAACCTAAGACGTAATATACTTAGGATCTCAATTTTAACCAATTGACTAAAATCTTATTGGTATGCACTCAAAGAAGCACTATGATCCGTTGTATTTGTCTTGTTTAGATATTTTACAAAGTGCTCCGGCCTCTTTTTTTTAATCTTTTAACTTTTTAAAATTTTTACCCCCCCTCCTATCTCTCTCTCTCTCTCTTCCTGCTCTCCAGTAATGTTCTACGGGATTATAGCCCCAGGCTAATAGCTGCAGCCGTCGTTAATTATAGCCAAGGCATATATATATCTTGATGGGGTATTTTTACCCCTCCCTCTCCTCTCCTCTCCATTAATCTCGTCTCCATGGTTGAAGTGATACATAACTATGCAACTTTAATTCTTTCAAACCATCTCATGCGGATCTTTTGAAAACAGTGTCTGTGTTAAGTTTGTTCAAACGAATCAGACTTGGTACATCCAAATTTCCTAAAGCTTAGCTCACTAGGATGAGATCCACTGAAATGGTGTCATTGTCATAATTACATAAGCCCTGTAATGGAACTACTGTATAGTAATGATAGCAATTATATGACTAATCATCAGAAAAAATCTAAGAGATTTTGGAAGTTTCATTTATCCTCTCATCATACCTTAGATAAGATTATGGCTGGTTTCGTACACAAATTCACTTTTTTTCTTTTCTCTTTCATGAAAAATAGAAGGATTATTGTCAGAAGGGAAAAGAGAAAGTTGTTTAACTTAGAAGGGGAAAGAGAAAGATGCTTACATTGGAGCCAATGGATTCCATACGTATCCCAGTCCATCAACAACGTTGATTTGTACAAAGTGTGAATTGCGCGATTTGAAGGAGTTTCAGTTAGGGTTTAGTACTTTAATGTGAATGGAGGACTAACTTTTTCTTGGTAAAAACATTGCGCAAGAAGAACTTACAAGATTACCACCGAATTCCAGCTTTCAAACAATTTGAAAGAGGTAGCTAATTATGAAGGACTAGCAACCTGAATTTGACTTCTTTGAAAGGCTAGGTTACCTTGCACTTGGTCCAAAAAAACCCCGGCTGCTGTCTTTCTTTTAGAGTCTTGCTCTAACTATTCCAAACTGTAGATTGCCATTATTGTCGTTGTTAGGAAATAGAGCAAACTAATTGCGGAAGCGATAGGATGAAATTACAGATATTCAGAAATTAAAGGAACGATAACTAGAGCAAAATAACGACACACAAGATTTACGCGAAAACCCAATGCGGGAAAAAACCACGACGGCGACGAGCACAATCAATCTACTGTATAAGCAGGGAGAATACAAAACGATCACAATCACAACAAGTGATTTGATCCAACAGCAGAATTACAACATCTCTTGTAATCTCTTCTCTACCTCTCAATGTGTCTAGTGATTTAGGGATTTAGGAGTTATGGAGTTGTTTTAGATCCTAGGTATGACCCCTTTATATAAGGTCTAGAAGTCCAGGGTTTTACCCTTAGAAAAGAACCTTAACCGTCAGGAGAAAACTGTATGCCGAAATAACCCTAGCCGCCACCAGAACCCGCGCCCAAAACTGAGCACGGCATGACCGTGCCACGTGGTACGGCACCTCAATGTCGTTTTTCTATCTTCCCTCGAAGCTCCGTTTCTTCGCCCTGACACGTCTGTGTCGTCTAGCACAGTCCCACCGTGCCAATTATGAGATTTTGGGCCACGAAACCCAACAGTCGTCATTCCAAACTTTCCAAATCACATGCATTAACTTATATTTTCTATAGCACATAAGTAGCGAATTGACTTTAGTGCCTTTTTTTTGTGTGTGTGTGGGTGCGGAAGAAGGGCTATGCCACCTTGAAAATATATTAAATTCCTAACAAATCTGGGTTAACCAGTACTAGCATTGTCAGTCTACAAAAGATCTCTAAGTTAATCTCCACAAGTGGAGGTTGAAATGTGGTAACACCAAAACTCCTATCCGATGCTCATATTCGCTAACCCATCCACAACTTTGTTAACTTCTCTAAAGCAATGAGTCATTTTAACCTCCCAATCCCCTTGGTTGGTCAGATCCTTACATGGTTGGAATACGAACTTATGTTCTAGGTGGACACCAATTCACATTTCGTCTCATCATGCACACTTATAAAATCGAGTCAAGCTGCACCCACAGGATATGCCTATTTGGAATGAAACTCCAAATTTTCAACTCTTTTCAACTGCTTCCAACTCCTTCTAGTTCCTTCTAACTCCTTCCAACTCTTTCGAAATCCTACCAACTTCTAGTAATTATAAAATTATATGACGTGAAAATTTTTTACCATTTCAACTAATATTTCAACATTAATTCAATATTTATTTATATATGCCAGCATATAGATTTTCTCCTTTAAATTTTTAACACCGAACTTTTTGTATTAATTCTAGAAAAATTTAGATTGTACCTTATTCATGAATGGGGTTGATCCGATTAGGCTTTGATTTAAAACTTCATTGTCATAACCAACAAACATTTAAGGTTAGCAATTTACTTACAATTAAATATAATCATTGTAAATTTGGTGATTTTAAACTACAAAATATGTTTATTTATGATGAAGCAAGACATTCAGGGGTATCTTGTGGCAAGACATATTCATTAAATTTTCACCTTAAATTGATTTAAAAAATCTCTATTATGTATTACGTAAGTTGAAATTGTTAAATTTGATAAAGCAAGGTAACCGATAAAACAAATAATACCTCATGATGCCTTCTCAAATTATACACTCTTAAAAATAATTTTCATAAAGAGTGATGATATATTTCTTACTACAAGACATTTATTAAATTTAGTATAATATATAATTTAAAATCACTAAATTTTCAATAGTTACAATTAATTATAAATTATCATGTTTATTCGTCGATTATGCTAACAAGTATAAATGACACTCGAACTAGAACAACCTCATCCACAAATGTATGTTATATGTATAATTTTAAAATAGTGAAAACGTATTAATAAAAAACTAATTTCTCATAATTTATAAGTAATAACAATCTTCTATTATTCAATCCAGACAAATTATTTAAGAAGTATCTTATAGCAAGACATTGATATAACATTTTTGTTGCAAATCTAAAACAGGGAAACCAAGCTAGGCTTTAGACGTACTATTCTTATTATGTGATAAACAACCCCGCAATTAAAAAAAATGAAAAAGGATTCAAGAAGCAAACTCGATCTTCACATTGGTGATCACAACAGCATCCTCGCCGGCTCTAGGTACCAACTTTACCATCAAAGCATCATCATTGTCGGCTCCCAAATCCTCAATCAAGTCCGTCAATCCAACCCTGAAGGAGTTCTTCACCTTCTTATTCTTCCCACCATGCCTATGGACATGGGGAATGTGCACGTAGCTCCCTGCATATTCACTCTTCAATCTATTTTTCTTAGACGGAATCTCATCTTCCTCGTTGACGTACACATCAAACTTGACAAATTTATCCTTCTCAAGCTCCAACTCGATCACAAGCACCTCCTCCTCGTCCTCCTTCTGGCTCCTACTCCTTGATTTCACAGGTCTATTGACCTCTGTTTTTATCACAGAGGTTAGTGACTGGGGAAATGTAGTTCCTGATGAGAAGCCTGTCGTTGCTTTGGCGGCCATGGGGGGACTAGAGAATACAGTTGCAACCCTAGATCTTCTAGGGGTAGGTCGACGTTTGAGCCAGGGGATATCAACATCTTGGTATGTATAGCCAAGTGTCCTGTTGTCCAAGCAGTCTCGGACCTTGACTCTTACGGCTTGGGCATTTTCATCAAATAAAATGAAGGATGCATCTAGCCAATCACGGTCAGTGAAATCCCTTCTTTTACCCCCTAGAGTTTTCCATATTGACCACATTCGGTCTACATTAGAATGGTGGGCATAGAAGATTGGATCACGCCCAGCAGAATAGAAAGTTCCCATGTCTTCACCATTGGGTTGTCTTGGGTCACCACACCCGTTATGGAGGATATTGTGGGGGACATTCTCAATTGACCCTGCTCCTGGATTAGGGTCTTCACCTGACCTATAAGGTTGTCCGTGGAATAGCCTTGCATTCTTGGCATTGGATACCATTTGGCGATACATGGTCGTGAGGTTGACCGTGATGAGTTCATCATCAGTCAACTCAGTCTCGGTTACCCCATCATAGTTGAGATCTGCTAATGTTGGAGGTTGGTGGTCGGCATTTCGAAGGTGGTTATAGAGGGGGGAGTTTGAGTTTGTATAAATTGCAGGCATTTGCATGCCTGCGGGGTTATCCCAGTTCCAAAAAGGCATGGCAAAAGTTGGGTCATCGATCAACTTCCCCAGTATCCTCTCAAAGAAGTAAAGGTACAACCGATGGAAGGGAAAGAACAACCAAGACGCATGGACTTGGAGTTCTTGATCTGGGAACCCGACTTGGGTATAAGCTCCATTACAATAGGCACAATGCACATTAGCTTGTTGGGTGAAGTTACGAGGGTCGTTAGCAGGGAGGGCTTTCATAAGGGCTATTGCCTTGGAGAATTTTTCAACATACTCCTCATTAACTAAGTGGGCTGCAGGGCGGACCCTCAAGGGGTTAGGGATGGGAGGAGGCTTAAAATCCACAATCTTAGCCGTTGGGGGGCAACAGTTGAAGGCTGTGACGCCAGTGGGCAAGTCTGTTGGTCGACTACAACTGCCTAATTCCGGCGTGGCTATTGGGGCTGCAAGGGTGGCGGGCTGGCTGCCAAGGGTGGTCGCTGCCCCATAAAGGCCTCCTAATCCAATGAGCATATTTCTTCTATCCAGCTTATAATTACTAGTACTATGCTCTTTATTCACACTTTTGTTGGGGCCATGGCCATCATTTTTGGTCGCATTGCATGATAGTTTTGCCTTATTTAGGGGGTGGGTTTGGCCTCTAGGGGTGGGAAGTTGCGATGCTTTCGGAAATAGGGGGGTGGAAGCACCAAGAGCGGTGGTTACAAGGGTGGGGGTGGAGGCTGTAGGAGAAAGAGATGCCATAGCTGTCGTTAGCTAGCAGGATTTCTAATGCTTTTGGGCTGTGACCTTCTATGTGCTTTTATAATGAAATTTGGGAGAGGGGTTGGGGGTTGTTTTGGCTTGCTTACCGCACGTTTAACATATTGGGTACAACGTTTGACTAATTGAATAGACTGGTCCATATCCAAGAGGCAATAGCTTTCGAACGCAAAGAAATTTAAGATTCGGAGGTACGGATTCCAAATTTCAGAAGGAAAAATTGGGAAATTACTAGCAGCGATCCTTTAATTTTTATATTACTGAGGAATGTTGTTGCTCTTTCTTTTACTTAATTGCCCCAATGCTGTTGCTCTTTCTTTTAGTTAATAATGGACTCTTTCTCTCTCCTACCTCCAACCGTCCCACCTCTCTCTTCTACGCTCCATGAATTCAACCCCTTCACAGATGAAAGAAAATTTTAAGATAAAAGACAGTTTTATTACATCATGCATTAGTAATAAAAATTAACCTTACATTTTCCCCCAAACCTTTTGATGTTCTTAAATGCCATTTCCATATTACCCAAAGTGTGATTGGATTATTTTTCCAAAATTCAAAATTAATTTCGAAAAGATAACAAATACTTTCTTTGAGAAGATACACATGAAGTCAAAAATAATAATTTAGAGTCAAATTCGTTTGAAAAATTAAAATTAAATTAAAATCACATAATTAGTCAATTATTGCATGATAAAATTAAATTTAAACCATTAAATATAAGGTCTAATTAATTTTTTTCCAAGATTTTTAATGAATAAATTGTCTTTTTTCTCTCATTTCATAAAAATTTACTTTTTAAATATTTTGTTTTAGGTAAAGTATATGAATTCTTAGTTCTAATTTTTTTTTCTTCATATAAATAAATTGATTTTAAAGTTCTGTTGGCCATTTATCGACCAATTTTTTAAAAAACATCAAGTAATTTTTCATTTTAGTTCATTATTTCAAAATCGTTATTTGTTTTAATTATAGTTTTTTTATTACAAGTTAAAAAATTATTTTTTATTTTCTAACTTTGTTAGGTTTATTAATTTTTAATTCTGTTACATAAGTTTAATGGAAACATCATTGTTCTTGAAAAAAATGGAATTTAGCATGTTTTAAGTTAGAATAATTAGAAAATGTGAATGTTATTAAATATCTTGTGACTTAATAATTATGTGTAATTTGTGGTGGATATTAATGTAGTGTATTTTTGAATTTGTGAGCACAATAAACAATATTGTGTTTGTTGTTATAATATTAGATTACCAGTTAAAATATAATACTCTTGCAAATAGTATACTGGATTTCTAATACCTAATTGAAATGAAGTACAAGTGCTTAACCCAGGTTAGTACAAGTCATTAACCCATGTTAGCTGCCTTAATTCTGGAGATGATGTAAGATGTTGACATGTGTATTATCCCAATTGTAGTTTTTAGAACAAAATATTCAACTGCCAACTTTGAAGACCGGCTACTCGATCCACACTAGTTAGCAATAAACAATGTTGAAGTAGAATATAATAATGATAAAAAAATATATATCTTTTAATCTAAAAGAAATTTCACATGCTCGCACAATGTTCATTCCCACCATAATATCATGTATACAATATATATATATATATATATATATATATATATATATATATATATATA
>JACYFF010030708.1:6003-49740 GCA_017589665.1 Selenicereus undatus
TATATAGTAATCAACTTCATTAATTGCTTTATTTATATAGTAGAAATTTGCTTGTTTCAGCAAAGGCTTTTCATCAATACTACTTTGAATAGAAATAATTACGGACCTATTTTTTTTGTTGGTAAGTATTGTATATATAGTAAATAGATGAAGTTGGTCAAATTTTGTAGAAGTTGGTAAGAACTGAAGAGAGTTTATTTCTTTTTTTTAGAATAATGTGTATGACTATAGGAAAAGATTGAAAAAAGCTGATAGAAATTAGTAGGAGCAGGAAGATGCTGGTTAAAAATGAAAACGAGTGGAGATTTTTCTTCTTTTTTTTTTTGTAAGAAGTTGGTAAGTGTTGGAAGAAGTTTGTAAGAGTTGGTTAGAGTGGGAAATATTAGTTAGAGTTGGAAAGAATTGGCATTTCTTTCGTAAGAATTTGGAGGAGTTGATAAAAATAGGTAAAATTTGCTTATTAAAAACTGATTTACCACTGAAAAGAACATATCCTATATATCTAGAGATTTGTCTCGAAAAGAGCATACAATATGTCACATAATAATGCACAATATGACTAAATTTAATTACAATATAAGATGTAAAAAATATTTCATATTAGAATTGTTGTTGAAAACTGTGACGCTGTAAATTTGAAGAAATTAAGTCAATAGAAATTTGAGTATGGAGCTCATTTTGATTATACTTTGCGAAGCAAGAGGGCCTAGCTAGTATGCCAAAATGTTGTCCGTTGAACCAATAATAATCATCAAAAAGAAAGCCGAAATGTTAATCATATAATTCAACAATTTTTTTTTATTGTTCACTGTGAACCATCCTTGTTAAACTACTATCTTAGGGCCTAGGAGTTCCTAATAAAACTTAACAGTATCGCAAAAAGTCGAGATAGGCCTAATTTGCTACTTACGCATCTCTACACAAAAGAAAATTACAAGCCACATTGAAAAACAGCAACAATGCAAATGAGCTAGGCACTCATCGAGAATCCACCATAAGCATAATGTGTTGTCATAATACACTTTTCCTCTAATTTAGGGTAAGTTGGGGGGTAAAAGGGATGTCAAAGGCAGAAGGACAACACATACGTTGAATAAGAAAATTAAGGGCCAGGTCAAAAAGACAAAGGGAAAACTTAAGACTCTTTAAACCACCACACCAAATCCAACCCCAAGGCGATGGATGTCAACGTAACTTAACGTAACTCCTTACTAGAAAGAATTAAGAACAAATTGAAATATTCTGAATAAGAGGCACAGCGCCACTGTCGGATTTGCTTCCCCCCGTACCCTACTCTTTAGGACCCGTACCCTATTTCCTCTTGCATTACCTATATTTTCTTCATCTTTCTCTTACCTGTCTTTTCAATTTCATCCTCTCTCTCTCTCTCTCTCTCTCATGGAAATTTGCCCTTTCTTGAGATTACACTTATCACACAATTATTCTTGAATTATAGGTTAATTATTGGATTAGTATATGGCTTTTGTGTAGGAAATTTTTTCGGTTGGAAAAGTAACATTTGCATATTATAATGTCGTGTTCTATTGCGCGAACTCTTCTTGTGGAGGATAACGCCTCGAAAGAGGAACATAACCGAGAAGAAGAGCAAGAAGAGTCTCGTTGTGCTCAAGAAAGTGAAAGATTGTTGCCCATGTCATTACATGAAGTAGTGCACCCGCCTTCTTCTCCTCCTCCTCCTCCTGATCCTCGACCACTATCGGACCATCTTCCTAGCCCCTTACTCGTAATATATCCTCTTTTTCTATGTATTTATTTATCAAAATCGAGTCTTTTGTAATTTGTTTCTCATTTTACATGTAACTCATGATGCATGTGAATTTCAAAATAGATGCCATTTTTTGTTGATATTCCCTTTCTAATAATCACATTTTTGGAATTATTGTTTTGGATTTCAGCATTATTCATGATTTTAGGCATATATTTACAATTATAAATTCATCACTAAGAAGAAAGTAAATGAATTGATTGATAGTATACATATGAACGAATTGATCGATATTTTCACCTTACAACATCATATGCAGTTCTCTTCTTTTTAAAACTCGTCTGATACATTATAAAGAGCCAACTCCTTCGCCCCTTCATTGAGCCCTACGCCCCACTCCAATCCTCGTCGGCATTGGGAGCCACCATTAAAATATTAAGAATATACATATATATATTGCTATTAATTAATAAAGTTGACAATTACATGATGCTATGGTCCCTTTCATACAACAAGCAAATATGGTTTGCTTCTAGATTCCCTTGATGAACTTAGCATATGTCTGTTAACTGCCTTCTTTAGAAGTTGCCCAGCTAATATGTATGGCCTTTTTTACATATAGATAGATTCATCAAGGGGTTAACAAAAGCTTTTCTGACTTTTATCCTAAATTAGAGTTTCCAAGTGTCTTTTAATTTCATCTGTTGGTCCAAGCCCAGTCCTTTTCTTGTATGTTTGCTTCTGAAACCAAAGTCCAGTATTCCCAAAACTCTCCCCATCTCTCTCTCAGCTTTTTCTCCCTCTTTCTCTCTAAAATGTATAGTGCTTTTATGCTTGCTTGATCTTATCTCGGTAAGTATCTAGTTCTTGTATGCCATATCGAATACAAACTAAGATAACAGTATAAATACACTCAACTGACTTAATTACTTCAAGTATCCGAAAAAGTAAAGAGAAAGACTTGAATCAACATCCAATACTATGTTCATACACATGATGTGTATTGGTGTAAAAGAGACTCCATTTTGGCAAATTGCAACTTATGGTAAGGACATTGCATGTTTTCATCTCCAAGGAATATAACTTTACTTGACATATAGACATTTAAAGAAAATGGGTAGCTATGTGTCTTCTTTGACCTAATTTTAGTTCAATCTACTTCATTGGTTATATATAGTCTCTCTAATTGTTTGTCACAAAGTTTCATCAACAAAACTAACCTGGCATTTTGCATGAGAAATTCAAAGGAGGAGAAGGTGATACTGAATTTTGTAAGGTTTGGAAACTTTAGTATTTCTATTTGACATTGTAATTTTGCTTCTTTGATTCGATGCAGGATCATATATCGAGCCCCATCAACGCCCAAATCTTTGATTTTTGCGACCCTGATATTTTTAACGATGCTTTGCAAAACTCTGAAGTTACTTCTAGTCCCAATTGTTGTGGTTACGAGGACCAAAATTCTTCATATGCTACAAATCTTTCCTTTCCCTCAAACATAACAGATTACCAAAATAACAGCAGCGGCAGTAACAAATTCATTACTGAATCATTAGATATAAGCAACTTTCAGGGCGGTCACAATGACCACACCACCAACACTAGCACCACCTGTAGCACGCCTACCACTACCATCACCATCTCCGCCTCAACGCATCACCACGACGGGGCCTTCCTCTTCGAATCCCAGGACGACATCGACAATGATATTTCGGCCTCGATCGACTTCTCTCCCTCTCCATCCTTTTCCACCGCCCCTTACAACTTTAACAATCTCTCAAGCACACCCAACACCACCCACCAAGGCCAACAACACTGCCAACTACCCCTAGGAGGCGATCAGCATGACAACAATGGGTTCTCCCAATATCCCACCACCCAAGTTGACCCCTCAGTCCTCCCTCTCATGGTTGGCCATGCCCACGCCCCGTTGGGCACGGTTTTCCAGGATGATTGTCTCTCTCCAATCCCACCTTTCCTGAGGTTCAACCCTTCAACTGTATCAGGAACTTCATCATCCTCATCATGCAGCTCATTTCTTGACCGTTCGATGGGATCTTTCCTTCCAGGGAACCTGAATCATGGGCTGGGATCCGATAACTCTGGCATCTTCGCCGGAAATCTGTTGATATCATCAGAGCTACAGGGGAGAGAGCTTGATCATCATGGTGATAATAATGGTGGGATTTTCTGCCATGATCAACTTCCTAGGATGTATAACTCAGGAGATATGCAACAGGTTTTTTTTCTCTTTTTCTTGTGGGTTATTTTGAAATTTCTTGAATCAAATTACATCTATTGGGAAATTAAAATTGCTCATGGATTTATTTATTTTTTTTCTTTCAAAAGGCATTTAGCAATGAGAGTTCACAATTGGTAAGTGCAGCAACAAGCTCTGCTCCACTAGCAACAGAGATATCAAGTTTATCTGAAGATTCTACCTTCAAAGCTGGGAAGCTCACTGTTGAACAAAGGAAAGAAAAGATTAGTAGGTACATGAAGAAGAGAAATGAGAGGAATTTCAGCAAGAAAATTAAGGTCATTTTCTTTAATTCTCCCTTATTTAGGCACTTCATATATGTGATCATCCTAAGTAGAGCACACCCCACCCAAAAAAAAAAAAAAAAACCGACTGAGGTTAACAAACTCAGATATACATATCAAACATCGGATAAACATGTGGGTGTCAGTTAACTCAACCTCTAAGCTTCGTTTCACGCACACAACAAGAAGAAAGTATCGGTCAAGATGAATATCTAAGTACTATCAAATCACCATTTTAGATTTGCGAGTTTTTAGTCTAGGTATGCCATATTTATGTCCTAATCAAATGATTGCAAAATATTCATGTTTTGCTTTGATTGAATTAGCTAGTATAATTTTCAAACCAAATTTGGCTATAGACTAGATATAAACGGTTTGTGATTGTGTCACATTACGAAAGGAGTCATACTGATCGATTTAGGTTGAAGTTAAACCCAAATTTTCATCATAAAAGGATTTTACCAACTAAATTAGCCGACAGTTTGACACCTACTTCCATAAACAACTTTGTCAGCACAGAAGATAGGCTAGAAAATGATGCATATGTAACTTTATTGCATATTTATAAGAATTTTTAAATTAAGATTACCTTGATTTTACAGTATGCATGCCGCAAGACATTAGCAGATAGCCGGCCTCGTGTAAGAGGAAGGTTTGCCAAGAATGATGATTTTGGAGATGCCAATCATAGGCATATAAATGGCCACCATCATGAAGAGGATGATTATGACGAAGTAAGCTCCTCATCATATTTACATCATATTTACTCCAAAAATTACTACTCCCATAGACATCTTAAATTACCACCCCCAAATATGTAAAAGCACAAGTAGAGTGGATTCATTTACCCTTATTAAGAAAAGAACATTTGTAAAAGTGTAAATTACGCAAATGAAGTGCATAGGTTGATGTTGGTTGAATTCAAATTCAAGTCTATGGTAACAATTTGTAGGGACTTTACTAGTGGAACCAACTAACACTCACAAAGTGCAAATTACTTTGATGTAACATAGCTAGCTGGCTACTCCCAAGTTTTTTTGACCCAACACGAGCATGATTTATATGTATGGAGTTCTTGAATATGGTATCAGAGTCTTTCTGAGCAAGAGATCTCGAGCTCAAATCTTAGCAGTCCTTATATTAATTTATTGCACAAGGTAGGATTGGAGGAGCCTTTAGTTTGCAACATCCACACTTCAAGCCCAAAGAACATTCGCATGAGGGAGCGTGTTAAAGTATAAACCTATGTCTGAATCTTCAAACATCAGCTTAAACTTTTGGCTAAGTTAGTTCTTGAATAATTAATATGACATTGTATGGTATGCACATGCACTTGTAGTCTAGCACATGCCAAACACAACATGGCAAATATGCATTGCCCCTAATTTTCATACAGTTTCTATAAAAAAAAAAAACTAATCAAAATATTAAAAAATGGAGCAAATTTTTGAGTATTTTTATTGATCAAATATGAACATCAACAGGTGCAGGTGAAAGAAGAGGGTGATCTAGTGGCTTCATCAGGCATATTTTCCCATATCAGTGGTGTGAATTCATTCAAATGCAATTACCAAATCCAGTCTTGGATCTGAATTTAGCTCTACATACAGTTTTGCTAGAATTGATGACCCTGATATGATTTACATAAAAAAAAAAAAAAAGTAATTAAGGGACAATAACAAGTGAAGGGGTCATAATGAAGCCTAGTACTATGAATAACGTAGTTTACTTATATTTAGAAATATCTGTAAAAGTTAATTAGCTAATTTGTAGGTGTTGGTAATTATTTTATCCCATGTATATGGAACTTGTCTTCCTTGGATTTGTTCATGCTGTGGGAATGGTGTACAATTTTATAAATATTTTTGAATAATTAATGAAGATTATATTAGACTTAAACTCCAACAATTGTATATGCAATGTTTATGTTTCTTTTTTTTTTATTTACGTTTAATTTCATCAAATTTTCTACGGTTACAATATTTGAATTTGGAGAATATGTATTTTTCTAATATTAAAAAATATCCTTAAAACAGTCTTCTATACGATTTGGAATTTTATTAAAGTAGTTTTTTTTTTAAGATTATTGGTTTTCGACATGCATATTGTTTTTAATTATTATGAGTATAGACTCAAGGATTAACACAAAAAATTGTTACAAAAAGAAAAGAAAGCAATCACTGAAAAAACATTTAAAAAAAATGGGTGCTATGTGCCAAGCTCCTTCCCCCCCCCCCCCCCCAAAGTTTCTTTTTTCCCTTAACAATAGAGTTGGGAAATACGTCACATAGAATTTGATTCCTGTTCGTGTCAAACTTAAATGGATTGAAAATATCTTGATTTGACTGTAATCCATTTATTAAACAGTAAGTCTTGTATGAAACCGCGCGTCTCACGATAACTTCTATCATGAGACGTCTCACATACTCATTAACCGCCTCATAAATTTAAAAGAAAAATATGTTGCCATATAAGCAGTCTCATGATAAATCACCGTAAGACCGTCTCACGTAAGAATTTGTGTTTATTAAATGGGTCAAAAAATCATCACCTATACCCATTTAATCTTTTAGGGATTGGACTTGATTTTGACTTGTTTAACCCATTTAAGATAAATAGGTCGAGTTCAGGTCACCTGATCACCTACATACTCATTTAATGTTTTCAGCTAATACATAATTATATAGGAGTAAAAAAGAGGTTTACACACCATATAGAGCAAATACTGTGTAAAACCTCCGTGATTTGTCACAACTCACTTTTTAAATTTTTTTAAATTTTTATGTTCCCAATTATCACATAAAAGGGTAAATGGTAAACTAAAAAACAGGCTGACTATTTAACCCATTTAATTGAACGGGTTAAAAAGATTTTTTTTTTTGTATTGAGAATTTCGACCTGAACTTAGCCAATTTAATTAAACAGGTTAGATTTTTCAACCTATATTAAACAAATTTAAAATATTTATCCAAATCTTTGCATCTCTAAGACAAACTACACTCCTTGTCAAAACCATAACTGTAGTAAGCTTCTATTTTTTTAATTAAAAGAACCATTTAAGAGCAAAATGGGACTAAAACTATTTTCTTTCAAAATCATGGAAGTTTACTCCTATCAAATATAATTCAAATAAATTAATTGAATTTAATTTATCCCAACATAATAAAATGATACCAAATATTTTTTTTCCCAACTTATTAGAACCAAGTGGAAGAAAAATCGAATTTGAAATAATCCTATATAATCCTTCTTTCTTAAAATGTATATAACACACAAAGATTAATATCAGTCATACTCAAACTCAAATTTTTAATAATAGCATCCCCAGTGTTCACATACATGGGCTGTTTAAGAAGCCCAATTAACAGCACCCCCCCCCCCTTCAAGGAAGAACTGGGCCTACACCATTGTTTTTTTCCTTGTTTTGGTTGGTTTTTTTAATTTTAATAAAAATCTGGATATTAATATTAATGTCTCATGGTTATGGATATCAAAAAAGAATTCTCATTGGTCAATAGGATCACATGCACGGCCATGCGTTATGGAGTATTGCATGTGGCTCTATCATCTATAATGGAGCAATTAGGGCCTGATATAATTGGAGAAAATTGACTTTTTATACTGTTTTATAATATTGTTATTAGATTGAGAGTTAGAAACCAATAATTTGAGCAGGAGAAATAGCTCTCAATATTTTAAAATTTGTTTGTATTTATTTTTAATACTAAAGGGATGTTTTCAGATTGTATTTTTCAAGTAATTTTGAACAATATTGTCCTTAGAACAACACAAATATATGAAATGTAAGTTGCATACGTATATTTAGAAGTTCACATTGCATAAAAAAAATATAATATGAAATCATCCATTTAATTAATATTGATCGGAATGTTGGGTACTCTTTCTTCAGATCAAACTATCGGCATCCGAACTCTCCAAAATTCAGATTATTAATATCCAATAATCATTTATGATATAACTTTAATAGAGGAACATTTCATAAAATTTAGAACAATGGGAAGTCTTACACAGATTAATTAGACTATTTACTCTCTTTCTTTAAAACTTGTCATTAAAATGGCCCTATACTAATTATTCAGAACATGTGCAAAGTTAGGGGGGTTTTTTTTTTTTTGGAACAGATGCAAATTATACTCGTATTATTTGTAAATTCGGAAAATCTTGTGTGTTATTCAATTAATCAATTATCTAGATGCATATCGACATTTATATATATTGATTTAATATGAGAACTTTTCGAACCCCCCAAAAAAAAATAGTGTGAGAACTTTTGATGTAAATGAATGCAAATGAAACAAAAATTACTGCAGAACACAAAGATCATCAATAAAAATACAAGATATCGATCATAAGTTATAAGTAAACCAAAAAGACACTAAAATTTGCATATGTAACACAATTAATCTCAAATTAACCACAAATTAGATTAAAATAGACATATATATTAACTTATTAAGAGAGTTTAGAAAAGAGCCTGATTGAAGAAGCACTAAGTGAAATTCTCCCACTAATGATGCTTGTTGATCTCTAATAGTGTTCATCCTTCAAAACGCCCCCCAAAAAAAGGTTAATAAGTTCATTTATATATAAAACAAATCCAACAAACAAATAACTATGTGAAGTATTTTTTGGTGTGAGAGCAGCAAGAAGAAGGGTGAAAAAAAAAAAGGAAAAAGACCTTTTGAAAAATCTATATATAAGTTATTTTTGTCTAAGTTGTTGAACAAAATCAGGATCTCCGAAAATCCTGTTGTTATGACATTCACTAGTTCATTACATAAAATTTGCATGTAAAATCAGCAAGGATGAATATTTCTTCCTCGAAATCAGCATCTAAGACCGGGCCACCCTTCTAAAAAAAAATAATCCAAAAACAAAACAGAAATCTACTTAAGAGATAACGTTCAAAATCTAATTACATAAAAGAGAAATTTTATTGATTTCATTTGATTCAACAAATAATTAAGTTCGATAGGTTCGTTTATTTTGTTATTGTTACTGTTAAACCTGTGATATATGCATTATTATAAGGGGACTAATCAGCACAAGTTGATTCAAGTTGTTTGATATTTGTTTTCTTTAAATAAAATCTCGAGTTCGAGACTTGAAAATGGAGAAAAATTGTAATAAAAGTGCTATATTTCTTGTTGGACCAACAATAATTATGAGATGAGACAGCCATTTAAAAAAATAACTAATAATCCAAGGAATTAACTACTAATAAAACAAAAAGTTAGTTATTGGTTTGGGTATTTATCTTGATTTTGTCATACATAATTGACAAGTGAATAGACATAACACATATATAATTGATTGCTGAATAAATATAATTATAGTCAAATGCTCACATAATTGGTTATAAGTCACTATCGTTAGATCAATGTTTCACTTTATTTTAGAGGCTACCCCCCCCCCCCCCCCCCAAAAAAAAAAACAAAATTTAAAGTAATAGAGGATGGAGCATGTTATCCTCATTAACTTATAATGCATTTGACCAACGTTTCCGCATGAAAATAATGACATGCTAACTAATCAAAATATAATGAATTAAATGGAGAATCTGCCCAAAAGCCATGTACTGTACATTTTGCATGACACTTTCATACGCTTTGGTTCATAATTATCTATATTAGGTTGAGATGTCACACTTTTCGGCCCTTTTATATAGACATTATTTTCTCCAAAATACGGTTAGTTGTTTTACTAATTGTTAACCGTTTTACTAGCGATTAGTTGTGACTTACTAGAGGTTAGTTGTTAACTATTCAACTAACGATTTAAAATATTTGCATTTGGTAAGTGTAGTTGTTGAAGTAATAGATCTATATAAACTGGCTAAAAAAAAGACACAATAAATATAGGGTTTTGGTAAATAAAAAGAAGAATGTTGTAATTGGTAGTGCAACAGCTAGACAAATGTTCTTAAAAACTACTTTTATTAGTTTTTGAAAAATACTACCTAAACCTTTAACCACTATATCATTCACTATTTTACCAAACACTTTTAAATAGTGACCTATAATATTTTGACAACTAAAAATTACTAACCTTTACTTCGGCCATGTTCTTTTCGTGGTTTAATGAACCCTACCTACTCCTTCCCACACCCACATACTCTTTCCCCCCTCTTCCTACTCTTTCTCACACTTAAAAAAAAAAATACAACTCCTTCCCTCCTTCCCACTCCTTACCCCCTTTCCCACACTATTTCATTCAACTCTCACCTACTCTTTCCCCCCATTTTCCACACTTTAAAAAAAAATAACACTCCTTCCCCCCCCCCCCTTTCTCACTCTTTCCCACATTTCCCACACTCATCCATCTCACATCCATCATTTCCCACTGGAAAGAACAATACCTTCAACATCTATAACCGAACACAGTCAAAACTAATATTATTATAAGTCAATCATTGTATTCACTATGAGATTAATTCCAATCCCTTTCCTACCATTATTTTTCCTATTTTCCTCTGAATTTTTAGCCCTATGTAGAGAAGTATAGATCATGGAAAAGACAAACAAATAGTGTTGGTGGGGCAATCAAAAATTGTTAGTTAGAGATTCTCCAATCAGGAAATTAAAAAGCCCGCCAGAGTCAATGAGCCGAAGGAAACACAACTAGAAGTTGGCAATTATTATTAACTAATTGAAATGTAACGCCACAGCATACATTTATGGTTTGATTTTTTTCTTTTTTTTTTTTTGGGTGTGGGTTTGTGGAAAACTTGTATGCCTAGTCAAACCTACAAGTCAATACGTTCGCCGTCAATTCATTGATTTTTATTACGTTGCATACTAAGAGTATTTCCAGCAGAGTTTCAGTTTTTGAAATTCTAATCTGTCATGTCAGTAAAAGTTTTACAATTTTGGAACTTGCATTTCATCACTTCTCCAACAAATGGAACTCAATTTTAATCATACAATAAAAAATATTTGTCATTGACCCACTTTATAACACACAATCTATTTTTTAAATCATTTAAAAATTATATATTACTTCTAAAAAAAAAAAAACCAGAAGTGGCACGGGAGGGGGAACGCATAGGCGTGTTGACATGCGTTTCCCCTTGCTGCCAGCATTTCATTGCCGTGCAAGTGACACACGGGCCCCATGTTTTCCATGCGAGGCAACCGCTGCCCGTGGTCTAAAACCATTTAAAAATTGAATTCCTGTGTTTGATAGTTAAAAAGAAAAAGAAAGAGAAAAAATCGTACTTGACAAATACCAACACCCTTTCCGGTCCTTTTATAATTGGCATAATCTCTATCAAGAGCATGTTTTTAAAAATTACATTAGTAAAATATATTGAAATAACTTATATAACAAATATTTATATATATATAGAGAGAGAGAGAGAGAGAGAGATAGATATAGCAAGTGAAAGCACATATTCTTAAAAATATATAAAAAATTGTCTACAATTAAATCATCAAGCATGAATTTGGCAATTTATATTACAAAAATGGGCCGTACTTCCTGAATTTGTTTATCTATCTACAACTTCTGTCAATTTCCCGAGAATATGGGAATTTTAGGGAATAATTTGAAGCTAAGCAAAAATAGTTTAACCCACAAGCTTTGAGTGGTGGGAAAGTAAACAAATGGAAGAGGTCTCTTGACAACTATATCATACTCTTATGAGTACGAACTCCTACCAGCCACGTCAGTGTCATATATTAAAATTTGTTTATGTGATAAATACATGCATATATATATATATATATATATATATATATATATATATATATATACATACACACACACACACGGTAAGAGAGAGTACACACTCATAGATATATGATATACATTAACGGTCTCTTGATGAGTACATGGTTTTTGGGGATATCTATCATAGTGTTTTCTCTTCTTTGTTTTTTCAGCTGTAAACTTTTTTTTCAATTTAAAATTTTATTTACGAGGAATAATATCGAGAAAATAGTTGATACAGATTGAAATCAGTCTCTTTATTTATAGGGATAAAATGGAATTTACGGTGACATTTTTATTAACTTGTGAGCGTGAAAAAATTGAATTGCATTTATTGGTTGCGTTGCAATTAGCTATGTTAAATGTTCTAACGTACTTTAATTTGTTTTTACAATTGAGAATTTTAAAGCATGATTCTGAATTTGAATTGAATTGAATAAGATCTAAACAAATAAATTTGTTCCACGTATTGCCTATTTCAAAAAGCATACCTACTAACAACATCAAATTTATGAAAAATTTGTTACAATTGATTTTTTTGAAAAAGGCCAATCTATCCTAAAATATGTGAAAGAGGTTGTGATTCAACGACATGTAATTTTCAGACATAAACATCAATTTAGGCACTGGGCCTTTTTTCAACTACATGTGGCTAGAAGTGGACCTTCAAGTTGTCTAGTTCTTATGTGCACTGTGGGCATAAATTCCTCTTGTTTGAGCTAACTTATGACTTATGAGGCACTATTGAATTTTCTTGCGAACTCATACTGTTTTAAAAATGTGATTTTATTGGGTTAGTTTGACCTGTATATTCTCCTATTTTGTTTGTTATCAATCTGTTGAGTTATTCAATGCATAGAAAGCTTAGTCGATAAATAGCTTCGCGTTTCATTGCCGTTGCAAGCAATTCGTTCCATAAATCATGGAATGCTGGACCTCAACCCTGAAACTCATTCGAGCGATAGGAATGCTTTTATAATTGGAGAAAATTATATCCCCAAATTGGGGACAAACTCAATTTCAGATTTCAATAAGGGAATTCTCAACATTTTTGTGCATATACTATTCTTTTTAATTTGAAATTTACACATCAATTTGCTTGTGTATTTTACCTTGCATAAAAAATTTACATTTTGATTCTTATGCTTTTCTATTAAGCAGGTAACTTCATTAGTTATTAAAATGTGTATCTTATTTGCATAAGCATAAATGCAGTAAAGTTCACTCTTTATCTTGCGCATTTATTCAAATATATGAGGATAGTTGAGTCTCAAATTTGACATTTTTAATTTGCAAATATCCCAATACAATATCCATTTATCAAATTAACCAAAAACTTTAAACTATCTGACAGTCAAGGGCTGCAAATTATTTGATAATCCTTAGATAATAAATTTTGGTTGCCGTATGTAACAACTTCTTTAATTTTTGAAACTAACCCCTATTTTCATGGTCTTTTTTCATGCAAAAGCAAATTTCTTTTCATCAGACAAGCCGCACTACAAATCTATAAATTCAGGTCTATGATATTAGTTTTAGTTGAGAGCGATGATCAAATTGCTTAGAGCATATGCAATGGTGATTCATAATTTTGGATCATAAGTGGGGGCCCACACTCTTCACATCATCTCACAAGCCAACATTTTCTCTCTTCTCTACATCCCATGGATCACCAAATAAAATAATATTTTATAGACCCTACCACTATCATATTATTGAATTTTAAACTTTTAAAGGCTTACTTAGCAAAAAAAAGAGAGAGAATGTGTGGGGGGTGGATCACAAGCGTGAGCTGGACCGTGAGATAAGCGAAGTAGATCACTGATGTTTAGTATTGCTTGGACCGTAAGTCAATTTTTTTACTCAGAAGTCTTACATTGCAGATGCTCTAAAACTTTCCTTTTGTAAGGCCGTTAATGCAAATAATAAATGATGTCCGAGGAACAGTGAATGTAATGCAAGTAATAATCGAACGAATCTTTGTTTCTCAATTTACGATTACAATTCCTTCCCATTTGCGAGCCACTTTCTCTCTCTCTACAGTCTTTGTCAATGACCCAGAAAAATCGCCTAAGCAAACAATGCAAATGACAAACAAACTAAAGTTGAAATCTTTTTCCGTGTCACCCTCTCCCTTTCCCTCTCTAATTTCTACCCAATTTCCCCTGTTTTCTCTCTGTCGATTTCGTTGTCTACCTTCTTTCCTTCGTTAGCTAGCAATGGTCTTTTCTTGGGTTTTGCTATTAGCTAAAGAATTACCTAAGACCACAGAAAAGCGAGGAGAAAAACAATTTTTTTTTTGGTGGGTCCTGAAGAAAATTTTGGATTCCAAGTTTTGGAGCAGAAAAAAATGAATATATTTCAACGAACGTGGCTTACGGTTTCAAGCACCTCTTCCATTTGTAGTTAGTTTCGTCTCCACACTCTCTCTCTCCCTCTCTATATTTCTACGTGTAGTTGAACTTGAATAGTTGGAGTTGATCTCTGTGGAGCATTTTCTCGAGTAGGTGGTGGGCACTTGCCTTTTAAGTCTTCTGACTTTTGGGTGCTTTAAAAGTGATTGATCTTATTTGGAATTCCGTGTTTTCTTCACTTGGGTTTGTGATTTTGGATCTAACATTCCCGAAGAAGTGTCAAAGTTGCAATCTTTTTTTGGAGGTAATATAGACTTTCTTGGGTTTTCCTTCTTTCTCTTGTGTCTCTGCTGGTTGGTTGTTTAATGAATGTTTCTCGGTAATTTTCAACTTATGGCTGGGGTGCAAATGCTGTGTTTGTTGAGTTGAGCAGTAGTTGGGTAGTTGCTGAATGATTCAGATTCTGTTTCTGGGTCAGTAAAGAAAATGGTGAGGGGTCAAACTGTTGACGTTTTGAATTCATTTGTCATATGGTATCTATTACTGTTACTCCTGCCTAGCTATTAAAGTTACTGCAAATCTGTAAGCGTTATGCTATGTGCCATAGTTGCATAATTACATTGATTGCTCTGTTCCTATGTTCCAATTGGAATTTTTTTTGGCTTAATTTTCCATGCGTGACGCTTCTGCTGTGTTCTGCGACTTGTTCTCCCTCTTGCCTCTTGGTTTGCCTATCTGACCATATTTTCTTTAATGAATTGCATCCCCTTGGTTGCTGGGAAATTTGATCACTTTTTTTAACATATGAATGAATTTCATCTTGCATGTGTTATTCCAAATAGGATGAATGGATACATACTTTTGAGTTTTGAGACCCTACTTGGCAAATTTTGTTGAGTTGATTACACTGTCTTATGATTTTGCTTCTCAGTTTGTCCCCTGCTCTGGCCCCAGGACTTACAAGTTACAATAGCCTGAAATAATACATATTGATAGTCTAGTTTTTGACTAATTGATTGCATTGTCTTTATGAATTCTTGTTTTCTCTGTTTGCTCATCAAACCGGCCCCATTGCTAGGAACTATTTTGCCTTTTGTGATGCTCTTTGGTATCAATTTTTCAGAAATTTCTTTTGCGACTTCTGTCAATTCACCGTGCGGATTCCGCCCAGCCTCTTCTTTCTTTACAAATGATCATATTCGGACTTGTTGATTTTCTACTTTTCAACTATTCATGAGATCTTTGGCTTTCAGTTGATGATATCCTCATGTACCAATCCGGCAATGTATCAACATTCTCCCATATGCTGTCCTCACTTTATTGTTGAATTTATGGGATTTCTGTCAACGTTTTGTTCTGTTCTGCCATTGCTGTGTTTTGGCTCTATGTTATTGATTTGCATTCGTCTTCTGCACTCTGCCCTTAGTGGAACATAAGTTCATCTTTCATCCTTTTGATTATCTATTGGCTGATCTTATTTCGTTCCAAGTTCCTTGATATAGGTTGCAGAGAAAGACCTTAGGCCTATCTGGAAATTAGAGAAGTCGGACGAGCTGGACTGATTGAAGGCTTAGCATGGGAAATAAATATGCTGGCAAAGAGAATAATCAGAATGAAGGAGATGTAGTTTACAGCTCTGGGAAGAGTGATAAATTTACAGGCCCTAGTACCCTCTATATTTCAGAATCTAAAACGTGGAGCTTGGTAAAGGGTGCAAAACCAGGAACACTGATACTGCGTTTCACACAGTCGGAAACTGGCAAAAGCTGGTTCAAGGAGCTGTTCTCCAAACGATCTTGTGGTGTAGGGATTAGGGTCCCGAAACATCTTGTAAGTTTAGATGAGAAGTATTTGAGACGATGCTTGGAAGTAATGCATATTAATGCATTGAAAGGCGCTTCTTGTGCTTTATCTGTAAACTTGAGTTTCTCAGATATGGGATTTATACCTGAATATGTGACAATTCCAAAAAGTAGTTCATTTGAAAGGCTGAAACATGCAATTGACTATCCAATGGTTGTTGGAACTGGAGATTTAGATGTGAGCTCGGCAGGTGAAGGAATTGTGGGGTCTGTTATGGGAAGTGACAGCATGATGAGCATATTGAGAAGTCCTTTGTTTCAGAGACTTGGAATCTCAGATCATGAGGCAAGGTTTGGAGGGACAAGCTTATTTGAAAATAAAAGATGCATTCCTCCTGAGTACCAGAGCTCTCCTGGTCGGCTAAGTCGCAGCCCATTTCAGAAGCGTGGGAAGAAGACCTTGGCTTTTAGAAATCAGGAATACAGATCTGATTCGGTGCAGCAAAGTCCTATCTCCATATCAAGTGGACTATCTGTGCCTTCTGATCAATCTTCTGCATTATCTTCTTCTCCCTTTGAGTCTCAAGGAATGCTTCAATGCACATGGGAAGGTGGTATTCCACACTTTGCTTTCTCCTTGGATGGACAGAAAGAACTTTATGCAGCCAATACGTGCAAAGTTGAGGTAGCCAATGATAAGACACTGGACTATGTCTACTCCTTTCGTTTAATGCCAAGTGGCCGAAATATGTTTGATTTTGCTGATAGTGAGTCTGATCTTGTCGGCAAGATGAGAGTCTCAACATCATTTTCACTATGTCCAAATAATTCTAGAGTCATGGAGACCGAATTTGTTTTGGTTGGTGCAAATGAAAACCATGCAAGGGAGATGCAAGTTTCGAGCCTCAATAACAGGCGAACCTCGAAATTTTCAAAGGTCATGGAAGTCTGTAAGGGTGGTCACTCATTAAAGCAGCGAACCCCCTCCCTAGTTGGTCGCAATCCCAAATATTTTTCTGCTGAGGAGGGCTTAGAATTTTGCAACAGTTTGAATCAACAAAGAAGAGCTAATCTTATAGGGATTGATTTTACGCCAAATTTTGAACTGGCAGCAATTGTTTTGAAAGATCATATCGAACATGAGACAATTGAAGAGGAAGTTGGAGGCTGGGGCATTAAATTTCTCAAGAAAGCTGAGATTAAGCAAAACATTGTTTCTCCAGATGCCTCTGCAGCTGCAGAATGTTGTCTAAGGAATGCGACCAAGTGTCCTAGAACCATGGACATTATAGTTCCTGCAGGCCATCATGGTGGACCGAAAACCAAGGATGGTGGACCTACTAGTCTCATAGAGAGGTGGAGATTAGGTGGGCACTGTGATTGCGGTGGCTGGGATATTGGTTGCCCGCTAAAAGTTTTGAAGGCTAGACCAAGAAGAGAAGAGGGTTGGCCCTCTTCCGAATCACCTGGTGACTGCAAATCATTTGTTGTTTCAACAGAGGTGCGTTTTTCCTGTTCTCTGAAACTTTCTTATTTAATTACCTCATGCCTTTGTTTTCCAAGTTATATGACTTCAATTGTCCAACTAATTGCACTTATGCTAGAAACCAATAACACGTGTGCATTTGTGGTTTTCATGTGCTTATTAAGCTGGCTATATATCAACTGTTATGAGTGATGGGTTGGTAACATGAAAACAAGGGTAAGGAGGGTCTTCTACCTTGCTAGTCAAACTGTACTATTAAAGCATTTGCCTGTCTGCTGGAGATCCACCTGTTATTTATTTCTCTTGTATTTTAAAATACACATATATTGGATAGGGTGTCACACTGACCATAGAAGTCGTCGACCCTTCTCCGCAATGTAGCTTCATGCTTGCTTTTAGATTTCTTTTCATCTTGGAAGCTATCTTGATGCAATGCTTGATTTGAGACCCTTCATATTCTCCTAGTCAACACCTACCAATATGGTACACCTCCTGCAATCCATGGCCCCCCCCCCCCACCCCCCCTCCCCCCAAAAAACAAACAGAAAAAGAAGTGTACACACTCTTGTATGCTTGTGTCAATTGGTTATTTAAGGCCGATCAATCTCAGATTGATGGAATACTAACTTGGATTATCTCACAGTTGTGTCAACTTTGGGTCAACTATTGGTTATGCTAGTAAGCTTGTTAAGTGCTATCAATATTGACGGGGAAAATATGGGCCCATTTAGCTATGGTTCAGGCTCATTAAAGTTCTAAACAAGCAAAATTTAAAGGTGGAATATTGAGTTTGGTTAGGTTTACTTTGCCAAATCTACTTTTTGTTTGTTGTATTGCAGCTATATATGCATGAGAGGTGTCTATATTCAGTTTTGTTTTGTATTGTATTCTTGAATTGCAACTATATTTGCATGAGAGGTGCCTATCTGTTAACTTTGCCCACTCAGTCTATTCTCTAGCCTTCCTTGTTTCTCAGCCACCACTGGAACTTTCTGGGAGGGCCAGCTACATCAAGCAGATTCTCTCTGCTGCCCTGGTTCATTTTAGCCCTAGAAACTTGTAGTTACCAGAGCCAAGTTCTATCAACATCCAAGTTCCTTGTAAGAAAGCTCAACCAAATTTAAATCGACACCTTGATGTCCCATGCAGGATCTGTGTGTGTGTGTGTGTGTGTGCGTGAGCGTGTTATGGTTTTTTTTTGGGGGGGGGGGGGAAACTGTGTTCTACCCCATGTAAAAAGAAGTAGAGGAGTTCATTGATGCCTTTTCCTTTTAGCTTACTATAATTTAAGCTAACGAATCCCACAAAAGTGATTTTTCAACTGTCATGAAGAGACAAATGTTGGAAAGCTAAACATGTGGAAAATACTGTGTCTGCCTTCGTTTCCTGATTTATTCTGGGGATTTCGGTGTGGCTCAGGTGATGAATTGCACTATGGAGCATGGTTCTCTATTTACTTATTCTAGTTTAGGTAGTTCGACTGGCTTAATGATCAGCTTGGCTGCTCGGGCAAATAGCTTTCTTGCTAATTTGACAACATCCATTTCAATTTTTCTCGGGTTTTCAAAATCACTTATATCAATCATGTAACTACTCCTTCACCTGTAAAATGAAGACGACTGGATTTACACTTGATGCAGGGTTTAAAGCAAGGAATACCAACCCTGAAGATGGTGAACATACATGAAGGCTTGTATTTCGTTGGTTTCCAGTCCTCTTATCTGTCACCTTTGCAGTGTTTTTCAATTGCAGTGGCAATCATTCACTCTCAGAGTTCATCTCTTCGACCAAAATGTGTACATGATTGATTGCAGGGACAAACAAAATTGTCACGTATTGCAAGGTTCTGTGTAGATTTAGCATTTTTTGAGTGTTTATAGCAGCAGCAAAACCAGGATTAGCTGAATTACATATGATTTCCTGTAATTATTAGCCCATAGGTAGAGGGTGATTTATTGTTAGCAACTAGTTCTACGACGCGTGTGTGGGTTAATCATGGAGTAATTTTAGCACTTTCAGATCACTCACAGTTTGTTCTCCGGTTTGAATTATCGGAAACGAGATGATCATTGTATTCAAATCACTGTGTTACTGAGTGGTATTGATTTCTTACACCGGATTCATTATCTTTAAAATAGATGCATTGTGTGTTGGTATGAGCCATTGAGCTCTCTTTTGGCAAAGGAGTCAACATATTAGCATAAACACGAAGTAACCTGCATTAGCAGGTGCACTGACTGTGACTTCACCAGGCGACCTATGCGTATTGCTAAGAGCATTCTTAGGGCATCCCCAACCCAAGTGCCAATTTTTCACTGCCTATATCACTCCTATATGACATATAAGCAATTATATATTAAAATATAAAATATATAACAAATACACCCCAAAAAAATATATATAAAATAGATATGGGAGCATGTGCTCCCGAGTGTACATAATAATATGCCCCAATTTTTGGAACTCAAGTTTGCCACGTTAGCAAAAATTTCATATTTTTAGAACTTGCATTCCATCACTTCTCCAACCCATGGAACTCCAATTTGAATAACCCAATAAAAAAATTTATCATGGACCCACTTCATAACACACAACCTATTTTTTTAATCATATAAAAATTATTTATAACCTCAAAAAAAAAAAAAACAAAAAACAAGGAAGGATGGCACGCGGGTAGGCACGGTTGGCCAGGTAGGCTCGCGGATTCTGGCACGCGTAGCCTGGGCTGGGGGGGGGAGGGTGACCCGCGTTGGGGGGGGGGGGGAGCTCGCGGGTATATGGCTGGGGATGCCCTTAGTGCAAGTTTCATTTTTTGGAACTCAAATCCGCCACATCAGCAAAAGTTTTAATTTTCTGAAACTTGCATTCCATCACTTTTCTAACTCATAGAATTCCAAACTAAAACTTTAAATTAAATATTTGCCATAGAGCCAACCATTAAATATATTTAATTACTTTTATCTTTTTAATTTTGTGTTTATATTATATGGTTATAACTTGTATAAATAATTTTTTATTTTCTGAAAAATAAAATATGTACTTTTTCTTGACTTGAAAAATGTGTATTTTTTTAAAATACCTGAAAAATTGTATAGTTATAAACATTTAATTGGGATGAATTTTTGACATTCACCATTCTCATATTTATAAACAATTTTCACATCAAAAAAAATTAAAACCTCCCAAAGAGTCATTTGGGTCAAGCGTCTAAAAATTTCCAAGCCCAAAGCTCCCAGTGCTGCCCAGTCCAATGGATATATTACTAGGATTTTTCTTTTTTTTCCCCCTTATCCGAGAACAAAAACACACCGTTTCACAGGTAGAAAGGACAAAAAAAAGGACACGTGGGGGCGGAACTCTACCCAGTTCCACCACACGTTCCTAATGCTCTGTGATGTACGCTGCAACCGACCCATGTGACACACATGACCCACAAATAGAACGCATGGCATGCACTGGTAATGCCCTAACAACACCGCCACCAACCTTCAGCAACATTGTATTGCGTAGGGTTAATGGACTCACAAACTGCACGTGGAACAAGACGCAGACTGCTAAATTTGTTATAAATATTTATCATTAGCATTCAGTCATTTTCAACACAATTTAACATTAGAACATGTGTTTTTGGATTTGTGAGAAATATTGATTAGCACTTATTGTTGAAACATGCTAAAAGTTGTTAAAACATACTGAATTGTGCTACATTGTATTGAATCATGATTATTTGATTTATACCAGAAAAGATTAATTGTGCTAAATTACATTGAGCTAAAAGTTGTCGAATGATAATAATAAGTTATTATGATATGTTCAAAGGATAATGCTCGCATTAAACATAGTTCAGCATAAGTCCATCTTTGTTTTACCTTTTATTTTATATTTTGATTATAGTTCACTATATAATAGACTAATGTTAACACATTGTGTTAATTAGAGATGTTTTTAATCGCTCAAAATTCATCCTCTGTGTTTTTTTGGTGGGTACTCCAATAGTGTAGCATGAACAAATGAAGAAATGATGGCCAATTGGCCATAATGTTTTTTAATAAATCATTTCGAGTGAGATATAAGGTGGTAATGTAGCCTATATTTATATTTATATTCATTTAAGACTGTACAAGTTCTAAATGAATGTTTTTTTTTTCTTTTTTCAAGAGTGTTATATGAATGATTTAAACTAGTATAGTAGGTATAGAAAAACAAAGAGTATCATGATTTTCGCAAAATTCAAATTGTGCAAAACACCAAAAAAAAAAAGAAAAAGAAATTGGCAAACACTCAAGGGAGCAGGAAGAGGGTAAAATGGTCCTTTTAGGGTCAGTATTGAGGCTGCGAGCCGAAAGCCCGAAACCCTAGTTTAGGCTTCGAATATAAAGTCGCCTTAAAACCCTTGCTTTTCTTCTTCGTTGCATCTCCTCCTTCTCTTCTTTTCCTCTCCAACTCTACTTGGAACGAGAAAATGTCGAAGCGAGGTATGTTTCTTTCCCTTTGTAAATTCAACACTTAATATGTTTTTGGATGCTTATTTTCTGTATGATTTCTTGTTTATTGTCACTGGAATAATTCGAAGATGACTAAAAAGAGCTAAAATCTGGTCTATGTTAGATGTAGAAATGTTATGAATCTTGCAGTTCAAAAAGCTATGCAGATTCAATGGTTTTAGATTTGGTTCACGTTTTATCTGTGGAATATGACTAGGGCTTTGCTTTTGTATAATGTTATTTTGGCTGAATGGAATATGATTTAGTGTTGGCATATTTGTGCTTATGGTTGAGATACCGTATGTTCTGAAGAATTGTGCCGTCAATATTCTTCTTTTAGATTGAAAAGGTGGGTCGTTGGTTTAGATTTCTGATGGGTGTACGTGACAGATGTAAGGTAGATAGGAGAACAAATGTGGAAAGACAAAACCTTGAAATTATTGTTTGATTTCACACCCAGTTCAATTTAGATCCTTGAGGATCTGAAGAAGTAGAGAAAGAAAATAATAGAATGAGAAGCTTATATATTTCAGGTTAAAGATGTTTTGGCCGTTACATGTTCTCCCAGCATTTGTGTTTAGGTATACTGCATATCTATATGTGCCTGTTAGCTTTGATGTGACAAGAACCTTTCTTTAGCCTGATCTTGTTGTGGGTTGTACTTGTTTTACTAAAATGGTGTTTAATGGTTGCCCTTTGAGTTGGATCCAACTTGGTTTATGTGAACGTTTAGGATCATTAATTCCTTGCTTACTGTGTTTGTGTATTCGGGGACATCAGGACGTGGAGGTTCGGCTGGTAACAAGTTCAGGATGTCACTGGGTCTTCCAGTGGCTGCCATAGTGAACTGTGCTGACAACACAGGTGCTAAGAACCTGTACATCATCTCTGTCAAGGGAATCAAGGGAAGGCTGAACAGGTTGCCTTCAGCTTGTGCTGGGGACATGGTCATGGCTACTGTGAAGAAGGGGAAGCCTGATCTCCGTAAGAAGGTCATGCCCGCCGTCATTGTCAGGCAACGCAAGCCATGGCGCAGAAAGGATGGTGTCTACATGTACTTTGAGGGTTAGTTACTCTACTACAAGTTTCCTTTCAAATGAAGCTCTTGCGCTGCTGACATATACCCACTTTTTTTTCTCTTATTTGTGATGTTCTGCATTCTACGAAAACTAATTTATTCTACCTTTATTGTTGATTGGTTGGTTATCAGTTCCTTTCCATTGGGAATTGTTTCTTGCTAAGAGTTCAATTCCCTGAGCTATGTGCTAGGGCATTTTTAATGTTGTTATAAGTTTGTAGCCTGAACCATCAATGTAGATTGTATGGGAGGGATGGTAGCATTCCTTAACACCTTTTTGGACATGCATAATTTTGTATGAATTACTCATGGTGCATTTCATTTTGAGCTCTTGTAGACTTCTGCTTTTATTTAGTTTGTGACATCCAGTCCAATCTGCATATATCCTTACAGATATCCAGTTGTCAATACTTGAAGGCTCATTTGTATGCTTGCATGTTTTGAAGATATTAGTATCCTTCACTGTCCTGCTGCTAGGTGAATAATATTTCTCTGCATTTAAATTGATATCTCATAATGAACTCATTGACTGATTTTGCAGATAATGCTGGAGTTATCGTCAATCCAAAGGGTGAAATGAAAGGTATGGTTACTATTGTAGACATGATCTTTTTGCTTGGTAAACCTGGGACAAATGTCGTATGTTCATATGGTCTGGCAGTGTTGGCGATGTGCTGTTTTCTACTCTTCTGCCCCTCTGCTAACTAATGCTAATGGTTTTTGTGCTTATAGGGTCTGCCATTACTGGGCCAATTGCGAAGGAATGCGCTGATTTGTGGCCTAGGATTGCAAGTGCTGCCAATGCTATTGTCTGAGGGATTGTCCTTTTGTTTCTTTAGGCTTTTGTTTCAAGTGAAATTTTGATTTGCTATAGATTTTGGAATGTGCGATCGTAGTCGCATGGTTTGAACTCTGAAGTATGCACTTTTGTCAGGATCATATAAGAATCAGTTTCTGTTTATTCGAATGGTAGACTCCACTTTAGGCTTTTGCCAATGGCAAATCCCTATTTTATCTGTTTAGCGAATCTTCTTTTGAATAATTTCTTTTTTCATGGCTCTAATGTTCAAAGATTGCTCGACTGCAAGAATTGTATGTGCTCTAACGTGTGCTGATTGCTCATTGTTGTGAGATATTAGTTTTGTTTTTTTTTGAAGAAAGGTAAGTAGTACAATCTAAGAAGTTCTTTAGAATTTTTGTTTATAGATTATCTTCATAGAAGATGAAATGTAAATCCTTGAGGAAATTTATTCCACAGAATCGAAGAACATAAGAAAAGATCAAAGTTTTCTAGCTGATGAGCTGCTTAGTTTGCCTAAACTATGAGTAATGAAAAGTGAAAACATGGTTATACAAATGGAAATAAATAGTGATATTATGTAAATATGATTTGGATTTCTCATGGTGCTTTTATCCCACCCTGAAGTGCATAGATGAGTATTTTGTCATTGCCCTTGATGTGAATATCGGTGAAGTTTCTGCTTGTGCTGCTGTTTTTAAACCATTTTCATAGTTGTAGCGTCTGTTGTCAAGATTGGTGTTGCTTTTAATTTAAATACTGCTGTTTGAATAAATCTTTCTTCTCAATTACGAATTATAAATCCTCTTGTTGCTTCTCGCAATGTCTTGGACCCTTTTAAGTTGATTTTGACTTGGACCCTTTTAAGTTGATTTTGACGATTCCTCCTGATGGTTTCCTCCATACTATCCAATGCGCCTCCATACTATCCAATGCGCCTTCTTATGGTTGATGGCTGAAAGTTTTGAATTTGGTGGTTGAATATTTTGTGTAGCTTGTGCCTTATGCACCACTGCGAGACATTTAGTGGGACGTATACCTGCGTCATTCTTGGATGCCCGAAGCTTGTTCTTCATTCTTTGATGTCCGAAAGAAACAACTTTTTAGCTAACCATCTAATTCCTTAACAGTTTCTCTCAATTCATCACACAATTCACAACTAGTTTCTTTAATGCGGAGTTTTCAACTTTCGGCTTCTCCTTGTTCTTTTGAGGCCCTGGTTTTCTAATACCACCAACGCCATTTTTCCAGTCGAAAAGATCACTTCCGCAAGGGTGGTGATCGTAATACACACTTCTTTGATACATTGGTGGTGGGTGACCCAGCCAAAGATTTCCGCTTAAAGCTGGAGTTGTACTGTAGGAATGGGCAACTTGATTTTATCCTAAACATTAATGTCCGATTTCCGTCTGAGGTCCAGAGACTACATTATTAATATTAGTTAAGTAGGCATTCAGAACAAATTAATGGGAGGCTTCATACTTCGTACATATAATCCCAGATGCACATGGCAACCAGCTTTCTTTCTTTCTATAGAAAATTTACAGGAAGTTGCACAAGTGCAAATTGTGATATCTAGACACTTAGCAACCCTTTGATTTTTGAGGTATGAGTTACCGCAAAGCCCAAGCATTGGCCACAAGGTTAAGGATTCATCAGTTGGAAACACAAAAAGTGGCAAAGCCTTGCAAAAGCCCATCAAAAAGAGCAGTTAATCTCCTACTAACCACATCGTCTGATTCAAGAATCAATATTTGATCGTCTAATTGAAGAATCAAGATTGTATGTTCTCTACTCATCATATATTTCAAAGTCTAATTTATCCAAATTCACAACTCACAAGATCTCAGTAAACCTAGATGCATCCAAATTCTCACGATTGTTGAGATTCCAAATTATGCATAATTAATCTTTCCACGTCTGAAATGGTAGGAAACAAGACTCAAGAGGAAGGACACCCATAGTCATGCAAACAGAGCAAGTCTCAATTATAACTCCGGCATCCAAAACCCAGCCATAACTTCTCAAATTCACGGACAGTGGTCGAAAGGAAAACTTCACACTACTATAACCAAAGATGGATATTACTTTGTTTCATAGTATTGCAGAGGCTTGAGAACTCAAGTATTACATTACTCTGCACCTAACGATCCTCCTGGCCTCAGCCATCGCTATACGTAAAACAAGGCTCGTTGACTTGGCACTATGCTTATTCTGATGACAAAAGCAGAGGCAATTCTTACAATACTTACAGCAAGCGTCTCGTGAATCAGTATATCTTCCCTTCAAAGCCCATATTCATCTTTGCACAGTACTCGAACAAGCTGCCATCAAAACACCGTCTCACAGCTTCTTTAGATAGAAACCCTTCCTCGTCCCTAGCAAGAATGTAAAGGATTCCCCACTCTAGCTTACTTGCAATCCTGCATTACCCATGTGAAGCGTTACATAACCAAGTTGTCAAGATCAAATCATAGCAACCAGTTTTTATCAGGGGTAGCTTAGTGTACCAGCCAAATACATCAAATGCACATCGGTTCCCCTCTGTCATGCGCCATAGCTCACCGAATGTCAATTTATCAGGAACTGTACGAGCATACTTGCTGAATATGTTCTCCAAGTTCGATGGGACGAACCTGCAATATGGTTAGATCATTATAATTAGACAGAAAGGTGAAGGAGAGGCTGACAAATTCTGTAATTCATTATGCTTGCCTTCCTTCAGTGTCGTAAGTTCCAGAGTCACTCCCATGCTTTGACCTGTGTATGTTGTGTATGTATATAGGGAAGAGAGGAGAAGGCAACCACCCCTTGATTCATGAACACATGGAACATGAATTTTTAGTTAAAAATCTACACAGCAAGATCTGCAGATGTGCTAAAATGAAAGCACAGGTTGGATTCCTGTGCACTTCCGGCATTAATCCAACAATGTGGCAAAGAAAGACCCCCCCCAAAAGGGGGGGGGGGGGGGAGAAAGGGGTTTACTGTAAAGCCCTGTCAGCATACTAGCAACGAACAAGAGAGAGAGAGTCCAACTGGTGTGATTGAAATATCACAAGGTATCTTAATTCATGCCCCCTACTGTCGCAAACTCAGAATCATATATAGCTCTGCTAACACACAGGATGTAATCAATATTGTTTAGATTCCAGGAAACCAACCATTCTCATTATCCTACCCATGTTGACATGATTTGAAAGGTTTAGTTACTTGCAGTTACAGCATTTGGAAATACGTGAAAACTAAACTTGGGGTGCCACTTCACTCAATAGGCACAACAGGAAGTCAGGAACTTCAACTAGAATATTCTTTTCATTTAGCATTTCTAATAGGAATTTCAAAATCAGGACTCTAATTAAACCATCCACATGCATATTGTCCACAGAGCAGGAATCGAACTTAGAATTCCAAAACACGACTTTCAATCTACTGCAACCAACTTTCAATGTCTGCATAGCGACACAAAACCTATTAATTGGCTCTAGACTTTCCCAGGGGGAGGGGAGTCACAAATTGGGAGCCGCCTGCACTTTTTATTCTACTTACGAATCAACTCTATGGAAGTTTCAATAGTTCAACCTAACTTACATCAAGAGTGTACCAACTCAATGTTGCATTCATGACAACGGCCATGATAAGAGATGCAATCATGTTGAAACCGATCATCCGTAGACCTGAAAAGAAGAGGTGTACAAAGGACTTGATAAAGAAACAATGCACCATAAAACTTGTGTAATTATGCACAACTGTAAAATGCCACAATCTATGGGTTAAGACAACCTCAAACTGATCATGGAAGGAAAATGAGAATGATTATACTCAGAATAGGATGTTATACTCAGAACCGGATGTATGACATTATCAATTAAACCAACATTTACCACTGTAAGTCTCCCAAGGATATATGATTCCATCATCATCTTGGTCGAAGAAGGCTGCATGCTGTTGAAGAACACTCAAACCTTGATGATAATGGCCTGGAGTCCCATTGGGATGATCTGTATCAGGGGCAGCCAGTGCTCGAGGCAAATCTTCATATCGTAAAAGGAGGGTATTAGTTTGAAACAAGCTTTCAACGGTGATTTTATGACTCGCCCACCTAAGTAGCAAATTGCGCAGTATAGTCGATCCCATCTAAGTAGGCAGTCGCATCAATATTGTGGATTTCAGTAAGTGAACTGGCAGACTAAACAGACATGCTGAAATTGGACAAGCAGAAAATTTTCTTCATGTATCTGTCAGGAGCAAAGCTAGCATTTCATATCAAGGGGGGCTGTAGTATTATGCATATTGGTTCCAGATAGATGTAAGAAGTAAGAAAAACTTGAAGATGCAAAGTGAGGGTTACAAGCTTCTTAGCAACAACTCGCGTCTAGTATCTGGGGTACGGTAATTTGATCAACATTTTACAAGTTACAACTGTGTTTCTTCTGGGATTTCTGTGGGGCATTCATACAAACAGTTGGTGGGCAGTGTAAAATGAGGCAGAAAATGATTCAGACAACACAGAAGTTAAACAGAGAAGAGGAAGAGATGACATACAGGGCTTAGGAAGAGAAACCTCCAAGTCAGTGCGAACCTTGCGGTCAACAGTGACAGGGGAATAAGGAGCTTCAGTAGCCATGGAGTTCCTCGCCATCTCTGTCATCCCCATCCCACTCCTAGCCACCTCTGTCGCCATTTCTCTCTCTTCTTTCTCCCCCTACTGAAAGCAGCAAGCTTTGACGTAGCTAGCTAGCTTGGTTGTGCTTGTGAATAACCCAAAATGACAATCTTGCAGATGTTGAAGATACTTACTAGCGTGGCATCGTAACAAGTACACGAATACTTCTGCATGCAATCTTCCTTTCGAGTCGACATTTGGCTCCCTTTCAACTATATTGCTGGCACTCTCCTGTCACCACCCCACAACTTTTATATTGCGAGCCCAAGGCAAGCAGGTCAGCAATAAAAGAACTTGGGGATTAAAAAAGAAAAAACAAAAATTCCGAAAAGTTTTCAAAAGAATTCTGGACGTATTTCAACCTCAAATTGTTTAGATGATATTAATATGATTGAAATAATTTATTAATATTCAAATTTCTCGTCTAAATTCTTGTATTTTTTTTCTTAACATAAACAAGAGAAAAAACTTACTTTCTCGATTTTCCATAGTTTTTTTCCTTCCTATTTTTTCCTTAACTTTTCTTTCTATCAAATTTTTTAAATACCAATTAAAGGTATAAGATAAATTATTATTGACATATAAGGAATAGAATTCTCTGATGCATTGTGATAAATTTCGATCTTCAAATAAGGGAATTAAATTATTACTTAAAATCAAACAATCTTTTTAGCCTATTGAGTAGTTGAGAAAGCTGTCCATGAGATGAGATGCCGGAGGCGAAGAGAGTGACTAACAGCACATGCAGCGCATGACTCGTGAGGCAAAAAGGAGGAGAGAAAAAGGGGGTGAGGTGGGGGAATAGTCACACCAGTTGAATCACGACTTGCGGCTCACGGGAAGGCTCGGGGCTATGAGCCGATTTGCTGGCCTTGTTTTAAATTTTTTTAAATATTTTTAAATATTTTTTTAAATTTTAAAAATAAAGTTATGTGTTATAAAGTAATTTATGAGTACTATTTTATTTGATAAACAAACATAATAAGTCTGGTATTGAAGAGAAGGAAAATTGTGAATTGATGTGACATAAACAAATCTCTAAGCTAAAAAACTGACGCACCAGTCACCACTAGAATGCTATGGATCAAATTTGGATCACACGCTTCAAAGCCCACCCACCCCCAAGTCTAATCAACACAATTAGCCCATTACATTTTCCACCAATCTCCTTTTTCTAACGGAACGGAGGACATTCAAAACCAAACGGAGGACATCTCTCATCTCTGACGAGTGACAACAGCCCATTGTTTTCGAACGGCCTCTTCAGTTGATCTCCATTGAAGAATATCTCTGCCCAGAAACCACTAAGACGATAGAGAGAGAGAGAGAGAGAATGGCAAGTGAGGCGGAGGTTGTGGCAGAGCCGGTGGTAGAAGAGGCGGCGGATGCGGGAAAACAGCCGCACAAACTGGAGAGAAAGTGGGCGTTTTGGTTTGATAATCAATCCAAGCACAAACAAGGCGCTGCTTGGGGTGCCTCTCTTAGAAAGGCCTACACTTTTGATACTGTTGAAGAGTTTTGGTGGTATGTGAATTCTCCCCTTATTGGCCCTCCTTTCTCTGTTTCGAAATTACTGGATCTTTGGGTGTTATCTGATGTCTGTGATGTTTGGTTATCTGGGTTTTGCTTATTTTCATCTGGGTACCTTAAATTTGTTTGCCATTGGATCCATTTCTCAAGTTTGCGTAATTTTGTTAGTTTTGGTTGGATTTTGTCTCATGTGTTGTGATTGCTGATACCTTTATAATGTGCAATTGGGTCGGTTATGATATGCTATCATTGAATCATGAATGGGTTAGAAAATTGATAGTTCAAAGAAGTGAAATTGTTTTTTAAAACATCTTGGAATGCTGCAAGATATTCACATAAGATGATACTGTAGTGTTCTTCTTGTTGAAGCTCAGTGGATATGTCATTTTGTTTGAGTTTGGTGAATAAAGAACACATGCATCAGAAGTTGTTATTTTTCATGTTGAGTAATGCCGATGTGAATTGAAATTGGAACCTTTGGTGCAGTCTTTATGATCAGATATTTAAGCCAAGTAGGTTACAAGGAAATGCTGATCTTCACTTGTTCAAGGCGGGGATTGAACCGAAGTGGGAAGATCCTCAGTGTGCAAATGGAGGGAAGTGGACTGTCATCAGCAACAGAAAGCCAGATCTCGATAACATGTGGCTTGAAACTGTAATTCTTCGTTGGAAGCACCATTACCTTGTCTTTTTTTAATCAACTTCCATCAAGTTATTAAGTATCATGTGGCTGAGCAACTAACTTAAGGTTTGTTGTTGAGCAGTTGATGGCTCTAATTGGGGAGCAGTTTGATGAAGGTGATGAAATCTGTGGTGTGGTGGCTAGTGTGCGTCCAAAGCAAGACAAACTTTCATTGTGGACTAAGAATGCTGCCAACGAGGCTGTTCAGGTCTGATGATGTCTATTATTATGTTTAAATTTAGCATTGTTGTGAAGGTGATGCAGATGCCATAGGCAAGAATCTTTGCCTGTTGATGTGAAGACAATGCGCATGTATATCTCTTCCTTCAACCCCCCCCCCCCCAAAGCCTACTGAAAAGAAAAAAATTGTGTATTTGGGGCATCCTGCATTATGTTGGCGATGCCTGTGCCTGCTAATGGGATATTATGCATAGTGGACATGGAAGAAGGTTCGTCTTTGCTAACAGGGGTTCACTGATAGAAAATAATCTCCCTATTTTGGTGCTAGGTAGAAATAATTTAACGACCTATGATACACCAACAACGCGATCCTAGGTAGTGATTACCAGTAATGTTTCAAAGTGCTATTATCCAACTTCGATCTCCCCTTTAACGAAAAAAATCGTACCATCTTCAGGAAACTTAAAAGACATCTTAAGATCTTACGAATTTGTGGAAATCCTAAAAAACACTTTCCAACTTATAAGCTTTATTTCTCCCTAAAGATAAAACATTCCCGAACCATGACTTTGGACATCCTACATGGCCCAGATTCTTGGAAGTCATTTATTGTTCTGTCTATGCATTGTCTGTTCATCGGTCTGTCGAAAAGCTCATTTGAGCATATTGTTGTTTGAGGAGAGGCTGCAGTTGGCGGGATAATGGTGAACAAGTTATGTCATTTGATAAATCTTAAATTATGAGTACGAAGTTTCCTATGTTGAGCACTTGAGCACTTGAACTACTGTTCTTAGTTCCTTTAGAGGCTAGTTGTGACAATGAATTGTTTGGTTGGATGGACGGCTGGCCATAACCTATCGATTAGACTTTTGCCCTCATTCTTGTCCCAAAACTGGACCATTTTAAACTTGTGGTTTCTGGGCTCAAAAAGAAACATGTTTGTTCATGTAGAAGATCACCTTGTGACTGATATGTTGGGCTTTTTCCCCCAAAGCTTCTGATATGGGATGAGGTGTTACTCCACTGCTAATAAGTAGAATAAGAGAGCATAAGGTGATCTGGTTGGGGGACGAGAAATCCTTTTGAGACATGGTGCATACCATTCCTTATGTTTGGGAAGTTTGTTTTGACACTTCAGATTTATGATTGCATCTTTTTCCTTGGCACCTATTCACTTCAACTGGCACAGTTGTTATATCTAACCTTAGTCTGCCCTCTTTTGCGCTATTTTACTTGTGGTTTCTGAATCTGATACCCTTTAATTGGAGGCATAACTCAAGTGCTTTATATCCTGTTGCCCTAGAAACAAAAGCGTATTAAGTTTAATGATACTGTCTTCGGAAACCTTGTATAATATGGCTTCTCTTTTTCTATTGTTGGTTACCCATTGCTCTCAAGTGATAATTTGTTTTTCACTTTTATCCATTGCAATTGTATCTTCTGCATGATGAAAGTGGTTCAATGGATTGGTTTCTTCAGTTGCACCCCCCCCCCCGGCCAAAAAAACAGGTACATGTTGTGAAAATAGTTTTAATTTTGACCATGGGCTTTTCAATTGTGTAGATGAGCATTGGAAGGAAGTGGAAAGAGGTTATCGATGTAACAGACAAAATAAATTATAGCTTTCATGTGAGTATTTCTACTTGCTGTTTACCCTATATCACATGAACCATTGCCTGTATCGCTGATCATTTCAAAATGTAACAGGACGATTCTAGGAGAGAAAGATCAGCCAAAGGACGGTACTGTGTGTGAAAGCACTTGATCAACTCTCCCATGGTGATCCAACATCTTTGAGCAATTTTCATTTATTGTTGGAAAATATAATCGTTTTTGCTTGTACTAGAATAGAGTATCCCTCCCGTCTACTCTATTTCAATTTTGTGTTGCCTTGATATTCTTTTACTCGTACTAACCTTGCTGTTGGAATTACCCTATTACTAAAATTATTATTGCTTAAAGTCTTAGTCCTTTGGATCCCATATGAAAATGGGTAGCCGTTTGTTTCTTTGGTCTATATTTGTAAGATCATCTAAGATACTTGTGATCTCTTCACATTTTATATTATGAACACATTGAGTAATGATCAGTATATGCACTTGGAGCAATCTGATTATATTGTGCATTTATGTTATCTGCTGAACTTACAGCATTACAATTCTGATTGAAATTTGTATGATGTTGGCAGTTTTGGTGTTATTTAGGAAATTCTCATTAGATATCAATGTCGTGTTTTATTTTGGTCTGCCATTGCAACGTTCCGATATTTACTAGTTGATCATACAGGTCCGTAAACAGTATCTTAAGCTATATACCAGTATGGACTGCTGAGAAATATAAGAGACAGCTTACTGTGAAATGTACCATTTGATACCATCTATATACCGGTACCACTGGTATATATATGAGGTTTTACATCCCTGAGTCTTAACTTGCCATCATAATGTGTGTAGATTTAGCTAAACAAAAAAGAAATTAACTTCATCTTGATCTCTGTTCATGCCAGGAATCCTAGCTTCTCTCCATTCTTCTTTGCCAATCGAATGAGCCCTTGTCTCTGTTTAGCATCTGCTCCTATTGACTTGCAAAACTCCGTGATCACCTGAACCATGTGTCATTTGGATTTTTAGGTTAAACCCAACTAAGGAATTGCCACAACAACAAACCCGTATAAGATCCCCCCCTCCCCCCAAACGAGGGATTGGGGACGTTAACGACTAAGCAACTTTACCTTAACAAGCAAAGATATCCCTTGTAAAAGAAAATAAATATGCTAAAGAATCCAACTTAGGTAAATATGCACCGTAAAAACATGTGATATGCTTACCTGCGAGTGAAGAGCGATGGCTTTCCCTCTAATTTGGTTGAATCGCTTTTGTCCAAGGATGTTCTTAGTGGCAACCACAATGGGGGCAAAGAGTCCCTTCCCTTCATTGACGTTCTTCATCATGGGTCGGAAACGGACCGGCCTACTCGGGATCCGAGCTCGAGCCGGGACCGATTTCACAGGCAAACCATAGTTCTCACCAGAGGCAAAGGAAGATCCCAAACTGGCACCCTTCAATGTCGATGCCGAAATTGAAGTGATAGCCATTGCAATTTCTTCCTTGGCTATTACAGAGAGCTCTACCACAATGGTTTGCCCTTGGGAGCTCTCCTTAGATTCTTCTGATATTTAGTGTGTAGTTATAGCCAAGCTTACCACTTCAATGCGGTTATATACTGTGAGGATAGGAGGGATTTCAAGTGTTCAGGTGTAAAACTGAGAGCCTTTGATAAGCTTGTAAGGGGGGAGGAGAGCCACATACACTTGATGAGTTGGTGGCTCTGGGATTTTTGTGCTCTTTTGTTTTCTTGCACAAGTTTTTTCAGGTCCCCCTATTTTCTTGGAGGAGATCTGAATCTGGTCACCTAATGGCTCTTTTCTTGGATTGGACCCTACCTTGGTCTTAGTTTTCTATGTGTCAAGGTTTTTTTGGTGATTTCATTTGTGGCCGTTCATTATGAAACTTCCTTCCGTCTACATTGCATTTGGTCATTACATGAATAAATACATTCCTTTTCGTCTGAAAAGCTTGTTTTGTGTGAGACTGTCATAAACTGGTTCTTCAGTGCTGCAAGTGGCATAATTGCCTCTCCTCCAAGTAGGCAGCCCATGTTTTTCCGTCCAGTTACCCCTCTTTTCTTATGGGTTCTAACCTATAAGTTCACCATGCCGTTACTTAATAGAGGCCTGATGAATTGTTCAACTTGTCGAAAGTAAGTATAAGTGTTGTATCCGAAAAAAATGGCGACATGTCCAAAAAAAAAGATGAACAAGTTGAAATTTTGTTTTAGGTAGATAGAATATATGAGACTGTTTTATTTACAAATGAGATATTTTTTATTTTCTTATTTTTTTTTAAAATGCGCACTTGTACAAATTTATTTGACCATATTTGTCAGTCGTCAAAGGAGGGCATAAAGAAGATTATTTAGGGTTGAAGGAAAATGTGACATTTCTTCTTACAAAATTAATGCATAAGGAAACCCTAGTTACACATGGCAATTTGGTGTGTGGTTCGTTTTGTATGAACGTCAATAGTTGCATGTGGCTGGCTATGGTTGTACGTTAGGTGAGATTTTATTTGAATTTGGCAACGGTCGTCCATGTCTTTTCATTTCATAGGAAAGTTCTCCTCTCTTTGAAAACATCTGCATAGATATTTTTATTAATGTTTCTAAGGTTCCAAATAGCCTTTTTTGTACGACCGATTGGTATTTGATTACTTTGATTAGTATGAAACAGTGTAGTACTTCATTCGAATTTTAACAAAAATAGTATGTAAATATGTAGTTTGTAGCACTGTCTCAGATTTCGAAACTTTTCTTCTTTGAGTTTCTCACTTTCAAACACAACAGTTTTTGTAAAAACTTCATTGTGGCACGGATATTGAAATTTTCTATCGTTGGTTAAGGAAGCTCGTAAGTGAATTGCTCGTGTCATAAGCTGAATTTGCCGAACTGATGTGTTTTTCTTTGCCTATTGACAAATAAAAAAAAAGGAGAACTCGTAGACATAATAGAGGAGTATTAAACTAATAACAAGATAGGATTACACTATTACTTGTGTCAATTGTCAAATTGGCATGTAATCTAACTAGCCAAGTTCGCTAGTAATGGAAAAGTATTGCTACTTAAGGTGGAAATGTACCTCAAACTGTACTTATTGGCAATATATCATTGGGTTTTATATCCAGTGGCGGATCTAGGCATTTGGATTAGGGGTGTCCATAAATTAATATTGTTATTAATATACACTAATTTTTTTTTAATGGGTGTCCAAAAATCAAAAATTTTATTTTTTATTATAGAATTTTATTTTTTTGGGGGGGTTAGGGGTGTCCATGGACACCCCACACCCCCACATGGATCCGCCCCTGCTTATATCAAACGTCAATGTACTTGGTGAGAGTAATAATTGACGAAGAGAGCATTTAAGATGTTCTCTCATTACCCTTCTTGCCAAAAGCAAGGGTGATTCTTATTAAGGGAAATGCCATGGGGGGAATTATCCTGAATATCTTGTTAAAGATGGTACCTTGATGAAGTATATTGATCAATATAAAGAGTATTAAACATAAAACAATTATTTGAACACCTTTATATTTAGGTTTTCGTAAAAACAGGGAAAAGCCATTATTTGAAGCTTGACCTCTGATTGTTGTGAGTTGAATTGGGTAATGACCAGTTTGGTGTGACTCATGTTGCAACCTACCTTGAGCTCGGCCATAAAGTTTTGTATGTTAAGTAGTAGTTCTCAACATAGATGATTCTAACTACTTTGCTTTTGTATCTCCACCAAAAGGACTTGGAATCACTCCGAAATATGCTCATTTTCTTTTTCTCTATCCGACTAGCAAGTAAACATGTATCAATTAGCTCAATTTGTAAAGTCTTGATAAGAAGTTGTTAGATATAAGAGTTTGAATTATACTGAAATCGATCTTTGTGATTCCTTTTAAACTATTAAAAAAAGGACAATTGAGCTCCCCTCAAATGGGGGGGGGGGGGGGGAAGGGTGTTCAACAATATTGGGCTTAAGGGCCCAATAAGTACCAACAGCTCCCCATGTGCTACATACTATTGATAGACCTATCCTTTTAATAAGTAAATTGAGGACTGTCATTTCTTCCCATTTCTTCTCATTTCTTTCCATTTATTAAAAACACAAAACAAATCTGTTTCTTTTCCAATTCTTTCCTTTCCTCCGCATTCCTTACTATCATTTTCACTCTCTATAAAAAAAAAATAATAATAAAAAAATTCAACGCTTCCCATTCCTCCCCAATCCTTCACAATCCATATCATTCCTTCCAATTCTTTCCCGTTTTTTCTATATCCTTCCTACTCATTCTCATTCCATATCTATTCCTTCTCAATAAAACGAACAAACCTGAAATTGGAGTTAGGTGGCGTTACATTTTGGATGCTCACATGACCACCAGGGCAAGCACTGGTTGGGCAGTCATGGGTTATAACCTCAGAAATTTAGTTTGAAGTTGTCATACTCGTTAATAAAGACAAAAGAAAATTATTGCCCCCATATAACAATGTAACGTCTTACAAAATAACTAAGCAAGATCGAAATTTATCATACAATGAGATGAAATTACTACTATGTATTAGACACTTGTAGCTATTGTGTAAAACCTTGCATAATTACTAAGATTTAATTTCTCAATAAAACGTACATTTAATAAATATAATTCAAGATGGGTAGAATAACACGCCTTCATATCTATATTTGAAATAACACATATTTGTGAACACATTTATCGGATTCGAAATTCATATACCCATTTTTAAAAATAGGGTACATTTCTAATCTGAAGCTTATTTTTAGAACCCAATCAATTTCTAGATTGAGCCGATCTTAGTAGAAATGCTGATACTCCCATTGTATTTCTCCCTGAAGCAACAAACAAAATCAGTTGGCAATTTGAATATTCATTAATTAACAAATTGGGCAACTGTAATAACTGATGCGTAGCGTCAGCACGTGAAAGCCACGTGTTTGCCAATTGCAATTCGCATGTCCAGGAATGGCATTATGGCAGGGAAACTTCTATTGACTTTTAACGACACATGGGAGATCAGCTAAATGCTGATTTGTGTTCCCCCTTTTTTTTTTATTCACCCCCCCCCCCCAACAATTGGGAGAAGGTATTATTATGGCATGATTACAACAAATTAACGAAGGGATCAATGAGGATTTCATCTAATAGTGAAGACTAAGTTCATTTGTATATTAGATCACATGTTCGATTCTTCTCTCCTCCATTGTATCGTAATTGTGTTGTGTTTTATTATTACATTTTGTGACTCCAACGGACCTAAAGCAATGAAGGGAGAGGTTGAAATCAAACATGATAGTGAAGATTGATGTATTCACAAGTACGAAATGGATTAAGAGTTACCTTTTTCCAAGCATCCTCCCTCTTTTTTACACTCTTGTATGATAGTCTTTTTGTGTGAGAGATTGTTTTGGAGTTTTGATTTTCTTTGAAAAGTTCAATTTTCTAGTTTTGACATTTGAAGTTTGTTTTTCCTCTCCCACGATTATTGAAAGTCTAAATTCTAGGACTACAAGTACAGAGACAACAAATAACATGACATTTATAAAACAGAGAAAAATAGAACACCTGAAAATCATAAGTATTCAACATCCACAAATTAGAGCGCCAAAAGGGGGTTTGCCAATCAGGCATGGTTGCTCGCCTCCCAACCTCGTCACCAGGGTTTGACTCTGAGGAGGAACCTCTGTTTGCCCATTATTTGAGAAATAGAGATGGGTAGCCCTAGCCTTAGGGCCATTGGGTCTGGCCAATCTGCTTCCCCCTCCCCCAGACGTGTTGGTTCACTGGATCTCCTTGAGATAGAGGATCCAATGGATGACCTAGCTCCCTGCGCCCCCCCCCCCCCCCACCAAAATAGCATACAATAGCAAAACACCATAACATCCACAGAATGTATTGCCTTGTGAAAACTGAAAAGCTAGAAAAGGATTTTTGCTTCCATCACTAGCATTCTTCCTTCAAGCACAAAAATTGACTAGCAAGTAGTTTCAAGGAAGAAACCCCATCGCGTCAAACTAAATGCCTTTGAGCAGGAGCCCCCCTAAAAAAAAATCCGTCTTAAGTCATGCAACAGTCTTAACTAAATACAAGTATGATTTCATTAGTTTGTCTCTTGACTAGACTTGATATCATAAATTAAATGAATTCCTTTTTTTAGCTAAATTATTGGAAAATGGAAATGCTCCTCATCTTTGCCTCTCGTTGATAAATTGGCCATCAACATTGGTAATGTGTAGAAGGCTATCACTTGAGTTGTTTAACCTAGCTACCAAAAGAAAAAAGACCATATTAGTGTAAAATCTAACAAATATACCTTGCTACCAGCAAGCTGCACTCAAGAAAAATTCCGAGTCACAAAAGGCGATAACCTATCCCAAATTTGGTTACTTTATATCCTATGTTGAAAGTAAGAATAGCATCCTAGTTATTTTGTTTATTTGCAGACTTTACAGCTTAACGGGTAATTTAAGATGTTTGTATAAGTTGTCTTATTATGCTTTCCTATTTGTATCTCCATCTCTATTCAAATAGTGATTAAAAAAAAAGTGATGATTTCTGCCAATTACGGGGAGAAAAAGAGGCAAAAGTTTTGGTGGCGAAGTTAAACTAGAAAGAAGCAAACTTACTCATGAGTGATGAATCAAAAGAATCGAGCCAGGTCAACGAGCCCTCCAGTTTGGCGAGTTCAAAGCTCGGTTTGAACAAATTTCGGCTCAACTCGGTTCGGACTCTACTTGAATGCCTATCAAGAAGTTAGCTTGGTTTGACTTTGCTTGGTTGAGCTTGTTTAGGCATTTTAGATAGAAACTAGCGTAGTGCCATAGGTATTCATATATTTTGTATTTGTTAGAATGTTCACAGTTCAATACTAGAGCCTGTACATGATTTTTTTTTCTCTAAGCAGAAGTTGTAGCATTTAAAATGAAGAATTTTGCACTTACTTTTAAGTTAAATTGTGTAACGATTGAAATTATAAAATTTAAAAAATCAATCGTGAAAGCTCAAACTCAACTTGAACTCAATTTGATGAATCTCCACGTAAAATCAAGCTCGATCCAGGAACTTACCGAACCGAACTGAGCCTAGCCAAGCTCAAAACTTAGGTTACCTCGTTTACGCTATTAGATGAACGCTACACTACAGTAGAATCAGCACCATCCAATATTGGGAGCTCCTCAGGGTCCTGAGTTCCCTGAAAAAGCAAGAATATGAATATAAAACAATTAAAAGTCGAACAGAGAAAGGAGATCAAGCCAACAAGGTAGCCGATGAATTTGACCACAATATTTATTCTTCATCCATCTCAATTAATTAATGCCTGAAATTCTAAGTCCATTTCTCAACTGCCCCCCTTCTTCGTTCTTCCCAGATCTTCTTCTTCGTCACCCACCTATCCATCTCTCTCTCTGTCTCTCTCTCACAAGTCTTAATTAAGAAGTAATTGCTTTCTGATGATGTTGTATTAAAAAAGTACTTGGATTTTTGGCTATTAAGCTCTCCCACGTCATTCTCACTCTCTGTGTCCCACTTCCTTTAGTTACTACCCTGGGTGGGTTTTTAGATCATTCATGTCATTTTCTTGAAGGATTTTTTTTATCCTTTGGACTAAGGTGTGTTGCAATAAGATTTTAGGCGTTAAATAATCCCAAATTCGACCAAATGTTGATTTAAGGGTTTTGGGTTTTGTTTATTCTCTTGATTTCCTTAGTTTGAGCATCTGGGCATGTGAAATTCTCCGCATTCAACGAGAAATTCGACCTCTTGGAGGTTGGTAATCTAGGGTTCTCATGTAATTTGATCTCCGTTCCTTTTGGAACTTTTTCAATTCAATGGGTTTTGCTGTTTCTCTTTAATGCCGGTCATTACCCAACTGGGCACATGAAATTCCTTTATTTATCATAAATTCGATGTCGTTCGGCTGTTTTACTGGTTTGGTTGAGGGATTTATTTCCAAAGCTGATCCGGGTTTCCCAACGGGTTCTAAGGCTTTCTCCTTGATGATGTTACTTAGCTGATTGTGTACTCGAAGATTTAACCCTTTGATTGGATTGGTGAGGGTGGGTTTGTTGCAATTTGATTGAGGGTTAGTGGATTTTGGTTTTCAATGGATACGAAGGTTGGGGATGCCAAAATTATGCCAATTGTTGGTGATTTAGAGCATCAGAAGGCAGCAATTTTGGGTGATGGAAAGGACAGTGAATCAGAGACTTTGTTGCCGGCCATGAACGGTGAAGTATGCAAAGGACAGCCAAATGCAAGGAGAAAAGTACATTGGAAGGACACTTATGGGAATAAACTTGCAGAAGTACTGGAATTTCAACCAAGGTAATCATTACAATGTGTTTTGGGCCTATTGATTTGTCTCCTCTTATCTTTTGGTATGTGACTTGTGTCGTTACATGAGTTGTTTTGTATGGGCTTGAAATCTGAATGAGCATTCCAATTTTGCAGAAAGAGTTGTGTATCCTAGAATTTGTAACTGCATTGTCCAAAGAGAGCAAGTTCATAAAGATCCTACCTATCTTTCAGTTTGTGGGGTTTATCACTTTTGTTTCCATGATTCATTAGATTCTTGAATGAAAGTTGATGAGTTAGTACAACTTCACTATATAAAGAAGAGTAGAGGAGAATCTGCTAGATTATAATTTGAGGATGTGTGGCTTGTTTCCTGTATTCAGCGAGCAATCCATCCCCTGACCTGTTTAGGATGTGATTGTGTTTGACTTTGACCTCTGCTGGAGCGCCTCGCTTGGAGCTCCCGATTCTAGATCCTCAATTTCTGGTTACATTCATGCATTTAACCTGTCTCTGGGCTCGGTTTGGTTTGTGATTCAAATTGCAAAAATTGTTCATTAGTGATGGAAATGGGGAAGTTGTACAAAAATCAGTTGATTTGGAATTAAGAGAGGGGGGGGGGGGTTGACAACTCTCAGTCATTTCACAACTTGGGTTTTATCTTTTGATTATGTAGGATTTTATCTTTTGATCTAAAGCAAAAAGTTAATTGTGCATTTTCCCTTGTCTAGCAACATAATTTCGCAAGTGGGACCAGGTACAGGTAGGTAAAGATACCCTCATTTGTCATCAAAAGAGCACTCAATTATGCATGCACATTTCTCGTTACTGTTAGTTGGCTTCTTGTGGTCCTGTAGCCAAAATTGGTGGTGCTTGATTGTACTCAGGATCACCAGCGTGGAATTTTCCGTTGATATTATTGCTGTTTTGGCATAATAGTCTACTAGTGTGTGTCATCAGTTTCTCTTTTAACTATGGCATTGACGATTGACGTATATACTTTGGCTATGGCGGTAAGGCTGCTTGCTGATAACTTCTCTGTTTGCTGACATACCAGTAAAATATTGACATTCACCCCCCCCCCCCCCCAAACCAAAAAAAAGAACCCTGTTTTATGTGCAAGGAAAATTTCTGTGTGTTTATATGGACAATTCTCTGTTGCTGGTGAAGTCATAAATCTGTGGTATCTGGCATTGTTGCTCTTTTGTGATCTTTCTTCTTACTTATGCTCGGCAGGTATTATTAGTAGCTTTCATATGTTTTATGATACAACCTGTGTATTGAATAGTGTAAGCGCACTTAGTGAAGGACAGTGGAATGTTGACCAGTACATGGCCTTTTTCTGTGGTGAGTTTTAGAAGAAGAAATGATTAACTCTCATAAATGACAACATATACAACAAAAATGAGGACAGAGATTGAGACGAGGTGGGTTGTGACTTGTGACTTTGATTCAGCTGCCGCCCCCTACTGCTGGAAAAATATCCTCTTGAATCCAGTGAGTTACAATGTTTAACGCCTCTGGGAAGGTCTGAATACTAGTATTAGGTAGTATCACGCGTCAGGCCACCTATATGTGCGGACTGGTCCACCTGCATGGTCCAGTTCTTTTATCTCCTGTCTTTGGTGAGACTTGCCACAGGAAACCTGACATTTGAGAAGTTTTCTCCGCCCCTCTGTTGTGCTCTACCAGGAGCATTGGTGGAGGAAATGTGTCTGGAATACTATTACCCCTAACTTTTGTCATAAAGTGGTTTGAGGGCCTTGAGAAACAGCCTATTTGATTGCTCTTGCTGAGATGAGATGATGCACATAGCAGCCTCCTCGCCCTTGAGGAGGGATCTATAATGGCAAGCGGTGCCATTGATTATACCCTATAAATTCATAGAACCGTGTGGAGACTTAGTGTGGTCATAAAAAACCATGAGCTGGACCTTGGAATCAACTTTTCATCCTGTACACCGAGTCTTGTCTTTGAGCACCCATTTGTTGTATTGCATAGTCTTCTCTTCGCCTACAATGTAAGTTAAAGGCTAATGCACCTGTGAATGTTTAGTTCCTTGTGTGAATATCGCATATTCGCATCGCACACTACGGTCACTCATACTCTTGGAGGAACTAGTGGTCTGGCAGCTAGTGTCAGGGCTCTTCCTCAGATGTTCTTTTCCGTAAATGTCATATCTATTACTGAGCCTCGGCGGACCTATGGGTTAAGGGTCAGAGCCTAGTATGGGAGGGAGGTAAGGAAGCCAAGTTGCATCAAAGCCCAATCCATTGTTGAACCCCCATTTCTCTAGTAGTAGTGTATCTCTCTCTCTCTCTCTCTCTCTCTCTCTCTCTATATCTATCTATCTATCTATCTATATATATATAGATATATATATATATATATATATATGTATATGTATATCTCTCTCTATATATATGTATATGTATATATATATGTATCTCTCTCTCTCTCTCTCTCTCTCTCTATATATATATATATATATATATATATATATGTATACATGTATATATATATGTATATGTATATGTATATCTCTCTCTATATATATGTATATATATATGTATATCTCTCTCTATATATATGTATACATACATATATATATATATATATATATGTGTGTGTGTGTGTGTGTGTGTGTGTGTGTGTGTGTGTGTGTGTGTATCTATCTATCTATCTATCTATATATATATATATATATATATGTATGTATCTCTCTCTCTCTCTCTCTCTCTCTCTCTCTCTCTCTCTCTCT
>JACYFF010030708.1:59740-73163 GCA_017589665.1 Selenicereus undatus
ATGTATATTTGAACTAATATAATTAACACTTGTCTTTCAGAAAAAAAGGGAATGTTTGATGACAATGAGGATGATGCAAATTGACATCATCAGTGTCCTTGTGTCACCTTCAATTCAGATTTAGGCCATGTTCTTTTGAGTAGGAAATGAGGGGTGTGAGATTTGTGAGTGTAAGAAAGGGGGGAAGAAGTGGGTGAGTGTGATATTTTTTTTAAGTGTGAGAAGGAGTGGATGAGTGTGGGTGAAAGTTAAATGTAGTTGAATGAAGCTGAAGTATTGATTATTAATATTTTTTTGTTTTATAATGTAATAATTTTATTGTGATAGTAATTAATGATGATGAAATTTTTTTATTTTTGTTTATTCTTTTTTGTTCTTTTTTATTTTGTTTGTTTTTGTATTTTTGTATTTTTATTATTTATTATTTTTTTTAATTTTATAATTTTTTGATTTTTAATTTTTGATTTTTAATTTTTTATAGTTTTTATATTTTTATATTTATATTTTTTAATTTTTAATTTTTTAATTTTTTTAATTTTTAAATTTTATTTTCTTAAAATTTTTAAATTTTTTTACTTTTAATTTTTTTTGTTGTATTTATTTTTTATTTTCTTATTTTTTTGTATTTATTTTTTTATTTTTTATTTTTTTGGAATTTTCCTTTGCTTGTTTTTCTGGAATAAAAAAAATAAAATATAAAAAATAAATACAACAAATTAAAAAATAAAAAAAATAAATGCAAAAAAATAAAAAAAATAAAAAATTAAAAAATTAAAAAATTAAAAATTAAAAATTAAAAATAAAAATAAATACAAAAAAAATTAAAAAATTAAAAAATTAAAAAATTAAAAAATTAAAAAATTAAAAAATAAAAAATAGAAATAAAAAAATAAAAGGTAAAAAATAAAAAAATAAAGAAAAATTTAAAAAATACTGAAAAAAAATAAAAATAAAACTGTTCCATAACATCGGAAAAATTAAAACAGCTCATAATTACTATCAGCTTATTCGTACACATAATTACGTAAATTATAAAAATTTTCAGAATATGAGAAGTGGTTGTTTTATGCAGGTGTGGCAAGGAGTAGATAAGTGTGAAAAAAAGTGGTATTTTTTTTTAAATGTGGGAAAGAGTGGGAAGAGGGGAAAAGAGTGAGTTAGTATGGGTTGCATTGATTTCCCAACGAAAAGAACAAGGCCTAAGTAGACCACCAGGCATCACGTGCACATCACGCGGGGGGACTGGTCAATAGTAGACTTTGATTTCCAGATGTACAGACCTAAACCTTAACAACAAAACAGAGCGTAAAATAACAAAAAAACCATTTCCAATTCATCCTGACTGTCCAACAGAATCAATCGCATCCGTCCAGTCACCCCTTCTATCAGTCCCAAATCCAATGAATAAGCTCCCACCTTTATTCACCCCTCTTTTCGTATTTTCTCTCACCAATCCCTGTCCTCCAAACCCTCCGCCACAAACCCTCCCACTTCCTCTTTTCAGAAAAATCTCGACTTTTGCTGAAACCCATCAAGATTTTTTGAAGATCCGAGGGTTAGAGAGACAAAGGGGAGGTTTAGCGAGTAAAAGAGAGGAAAGGGGGGAAAGGGTTTAAAGGAGAAATGGATTCAGATCAAGGGAAGTTATTTGTGGGAGGGATTTCATGGGAGACGACAGAGGAGAAGCTCAAAGATCATTTTGGGCAATATGGAGATGTTATGCAGGCTAATATAATGAAAGACAAGGCTACTGGTAGACCTAGAGGTTTTGGGTTTGTTCTCTTTTCAGATCCTTCTGTTGTTGATAGGGTTCTTCAGGATACACATACTATTGATGGAAGAACGGTGAGCATAAATTTTACCCCATCATAAGCTTGGTTTTGATTAATTTGTTTTTGGCTAATGTTCCTTGTTGGATTTGGGGAGGTTTGACTGTTTGCCTTTGCTTGGTAACTGGTGCTCATCTTTTAGTTTACTCAGATTGGTTGAATTGTTTTTTCTTGATTTGTTGTTGTGGGTTGTTTCTGTTCTTCTAGTATGCTAATGGGTATGTCTAAACTGGTTGGGTTGAGCACCATTGGGGACTTAGGCCTTTTCACCTTTTGGATATCTGGACCAAGTTCACAACTGCTTTTTGGGAAGCTTTGGTCTTGGTGCATGCTTTTGAACGCCTTAAGTGGCATTTTTTGCTCGTTTTTGGGCTTATATTCTTTTGCATTGGCTTTTGGATTTGGTTTAGAATGGATTCTTTGTCCCCTGATTGAGTTCTAATGACATATCTGTGCCATGATTTGTATTTTGAGATCGTTTATACTTAGAATCAGTTTGTGGAGTGCATGTTCCTTCTAATTTTGTTGTTTATACGCTTTTCTTTTGTTGCTTCCTCGTATAAAGCTTTTGGGAACTTTGTTGATTATCCCATCCAGGTTGAGGCCAAGCGGGCCATGTCTAGAGAGGAGCAGAACTCCACCAGAGGCGGTAGCAATAATGGTGGTAGGAGCGTAGGAGCAGGTGGAAATTTCAGAACCAAGAAGATATTTGTTGGAGGGTTGCCTCCTACCTTGACTGATGAAGGATTTAGGCAGTATTTTGAAAATTATGGCCATGTAAATGATGTAGTTATAATGTATGATCAGAATACCCAGAGACCTCGTGGTTTTGGATTCATTACCTTTGATAGTGAGGAAGCGGTAGATAGGGTTTTGCAAAAGACATTCCATGACTTAAATGGTAAGCAAGTTGAGGTGAAACGTGCTCTTCCCAAGGATGCCAATCCTGGTATGGCCAACCGAGGAAGTGGTGGTGGGGCCAGTGGTGGTAGTGGAAATTATGGTTATAATTCTAGTGGTAACCAAAGTTCTTATGATAGTAGAGTGGATTCTAATAGATACATGCAACCTCAGAACACTGGAGGTGCATTTCCACCTTTTGGGACTTCTGGGTATGGTGCAACAGGTTATGGGTATGGTCCTGCCAATAATGGCATTAGTTACGGGGGATATGGGTATGGGGGTGCAAACCCTGGCTATGGAGGGCCTGGTGGTGCTGCCTATGGCAACCCAAACATCCCTAGTGCTGGATATGCAAATGGCCTCCCAGCTGCCCCAAGGAGTTCATGGAATGCACAAGCAGCCTCTGGTTATGGCACAGCTGGCTATGGAAGTGCTGGGCCGTGGGGTGCCGGTGGCGCTGGTAGTGGCGGACCAGCTGGTCAGTCACCAAATGCCGCCTCTGGTTATGGAAATCATGGTTATGCTTACAGTGGTTATGGTGGTGGTGATGGATCTTATGGAAGTTATGGTAATGCAGGAAGTCGTGGTGGAAGTACCCCTGTTAGCACCAATGCCTCTGGAGGTGGTGGTGCTGGTGGAGAGTTGCAGGGAAATATGGGTGGGTATGGAAGTGGATATGGTGATGCTAACGGTCATGGAGGATATGGGGCACAAATGGGCTATGGTGGTGGGTACGGTGGGGCACAAAATCGGCATGGCCAACAGCAGTAGTTCTGATTCCTGCTGAGTCATCATTGACAATAGAAGTTTACATTTCGACTCGCAAGAGGATATCGGTTTTCTATCTCAAGCATACGTGGAGACTGGTTTGCTTGTTTGGTTCCGAGTAGTCTGCACTATTTATCTTGCTATCCGATAGTAATATTTATTTTTCCCATCCCCTGAATGTAGTTTGTATTGGTGTGCTGTTGGATGTTGTTTGCTTGTTCTGGCTTTTTTCATTATGATGTTAGTGTAAGCTGTATGACCCTATATTGAAACACTTCATTTGGTTTGACTGCAGCCTGAGGTCTTGTTTGCACTTTCTCAGTTGCTAATAGCTCTTGCTTGCCTGAATGGATCAGGTGAGCAGGAACACATCTGCATTCTTGTTTGATAGCCATATTCTCTCATAGTTCCCTTTGTTTCCTATGTTAAAGCTGGAAAAATACGTATGGAGATATATAGTCAGGCCTCTTACTGATAGAGATTGGAGCAGTAGACAAGTTGGGTTGATCAGTTCGTAATGGCTAGAGATAACGTAGTGGTAGTTGAAGCTTTAAGAGATGGCATAATCATTTCTCCCTATATTTGGCCTTGTGTTGTACAGGAGCGAGATGCTCGAGTTCTGAAATGAGGGTGCCCACAAAGAGCTAAAATGCAAAGCTTGATTGTGGTGAGATGTAAGACGTGCAATTCTTGTGACGAGGCATACTGCATTTTCCGGGACTGATCAACCCAAGCGAGGCCTCGTTGATGCCGATCTTCTATCAAAGTCATGGAGGGCTCATCGGAATTCTAATTTGCTCTCCACTTGGTATGTCGGGTCTGCCTTTCATCCTCCTAGGTACCATTGCCAGCAGAAGTTCAAAAATATGTTTGTCCTGTTGGAAAGCTGCTTCTCTTTCGACGAAACTCTGTTTTGTCATGTCATTTTTTTGTATAGTTCGTGGCTGCTTGTGTCGGCTGAAAGATGCTAAAACTTTTCTAACTTTATAGTCCTAGTCCTTTTGAAAATATAATAGTCCTATTTTTGAATCAGTTCTATTCTTTCATCTTTTGGTAGTCATTCGTCTCTATAGCCGAATATGTCGTTGTAGGACTTTCCACCCATTCTTTGCTTTTTAAGTAGTGTTTAGTGACGATTATTTTCTGGTATCCTATGTTGGCGGGCTTAATCATCTACTTAGGTACCATATGCCTTCCAGTTTGTCATTGGTAAGTAGTCTGAGTTTCTCATGAACGTATTGTCTAAACCTTCTCAAACCCTCGTAAATGGCATAAGCCGTGAGGCTTGCTGTTTTTTGGTGTTTGGTGGTTGTGGACTTGCAGCGGATGTGATAGATTGTGTTTTGACTTATTGACAGGTTTATGTTCCTGGAGGGAAGTGGGACATTCAAATCCTTTGTGTTTTCAAAACCGAGGGTGGTTAGCCCCATCTCCTACCGAATCTATAATAGTTGCTGTGCATTTAGACTGTCAGAAATTTGCCCTTGCTGTAACACCATTGTTGTCTTGAGTTCTGATAGGCTTGCATTCTACTTTGATGGTTGTGTGATCGTAATTGAGCTTAGCTTTGTCCCTCAGAAGATCAGCGTGTCACACGGGCCACATTGCATTAGCATTATCTTCTAACCGTTACACCGGCCATGGCTATGATATAGACCATACTTGATCAGTGATGCAGAGCAAGCTCGTCAGAGCTTACGGAGCACTTACAATAGTCGCCTGGTGTGAAGTCCATTGAAGCAAGATAATAGGGGGTTTTACTTTGTAGTCTATATCGCCTCACCATTGATAAGTGAAGACCGAAGAATTTACATAATGGAGCACTAAACTATGGGGTAATAATATTGGGGATCAGGATTTTAAAAGTTAAAACATATTGCACCACTTACCGGCTAAAAGTTTTGCAAATAGTTACATCCCAGCCCAGACTTGCCATAGGATAATGACACTTGAAAACAGTCTCCAGGAATGGAACTTCACAGAATAGCATTACCATTTTCAATTTTCTTAAAATTGGATAATACTAATTAATTTTTACAAAGTATCATTTAAAGTTTTTAAAGATTTTTACATAAAATTTGAATAATTTATGTGAATTACCACCATGTCATAAGACTCAATCTGCCCCTATTCTCAAAAGACGAAAGGTTAAGGTTTCACTTTACGGAAAATTTACGTAATGATCCAATGAACTATGGTAAATAATATTGGGGATCAAGTTTTTTATATATTAAGATGGGACCACTGATCTATTAAAAGTTTTACAAATGTGTGAGAAATTACTTAAGATAATCTTTTTTGATAATTTCACATTATTTTCTCTAATAATGTTGCAATGATGATAATTTTACGTTATTTTCATTTATCCAATGAAAAAAATGTTTGGATCTCAAAACCATAGTATAATCGAATAAGATATAATAGTTTTATTGTATTGTAATTGTATTATACTTATTTCAGTAACTCATTTTTTTGGAGGGGGGGGGGGGGGAGCCCACCAAGGTTATACAAGTCCAACAAAAAGATTGACATTTCCCGGAATGTAATGTGCAAAACATTGGTCTCGGACCGTCAAGCCTCTCAAAAGGCACGAAATACGTGTGGATCGTGATTATAAGTGTATAGAGCGGCATACAATGCATCAAAAAGTTAACAAACGTTCAATTGGGGCTCGAAGTATGAAAGAATATGCTCTACCCATTCCGAATACTTGGAAATGAAAGAGAACTCCCCATGGCCTTTTGATGACGGCCCTCAACGATTTTCGACCGAGTTGATCTTGTGCCCAAGTAGTGGCCAATCGATATTGGCAGAACCATCGTCATGATTAGCAATATGAAACAAATGGTCAGCAAAATTGTCTCATCCCCTATTTGAAAGCTTAGTTGACAAGTGCAACACAAAGTCTGACCATTGGATGATTGGGATTTTGTCAGCCTCGGGATGAAGCAAGGAAGAATAGACAATAAATGTGGTGCCAAGCTCCGCTAAACTATCTTACTTCTCTAACATAAAGATAGACTTTGTCTCACTGCTTGTATTCCTTACAGCATACCATGATTTTGTTGTGTACCTAGAACAGTTTGAACTTAATTAGTCGTGTCCCTAGATTTTGTTGTATAATTCAAAGCTTTGTAAGCAAGGTGTGAAATTTAACCATAATTGTGATGAATCATACTAAGTATAATTCAGATTTTGGTTTGGGTCATATAAGGGATCCTTTTATTTTGACCTCCCCCCCCCCCCCCCAAAAAAAACCAACTAAACATGCACGAGAATAAGTGATGAATTTGCCTAAGTTTAATATGCAGAAAAATGTGGAGGAGGCAGTGCAGAAGCTCAAGGCTGAAGGAATCCAAGTTTCAGGTGTTGTTTGTCACGTCGCAAATGCGCAACACAGGATTAATCTGATACAGCATGCTGTCCAGGTTCCATTTTTTTTCAGATAATTAACTTCAATAACATTGGTGGGAGAAAAAGGGGGGCGGGGCGGGGGGGAGGAACAATCACGTTGCCGGTGAAGCCATCTGATTGGAGATAAACCTTTCTTTCTAAAGTAATCGCCCAATGTAAAAAGTAGAGCCCACAATTAAAGTCTGATTTAATACGATAATATGACTTGAATATGACCTAAAATTATGGAAAGTAGTACAACCTCAGCACGAACTGAACCGATTTTAACTCAACATTGACACAAGTTGACCGCTTAATATGATAATATTTTATTTTTTAATATAAGTTGCAAATGTTGTAATCCAGGGATAGGATTTGTAATATAATTTTGGATATTTGGCATGCAGAAATATGGGAAGATAGATGTGATAGTATCAAATGCAGGCGTGAACCCAGTTCCAGGCCCCGTCTTGGACACTCCAGAATCTGCCCTAGACAAGTTATGGGATGTTAATGTCGAAGCCTCAATCCTCCTTCTCCGGGTAAGATTTACAAATGTCCATTTTTGACACTTTTAAACCCAAAAAATTTCAACACCCAATGAAATTCCACACCTTAAACCAAGAATTAACATTAGGTAGGGCAATTGTCATGTTAAAAGATTTTTGGACATAAAATATTTGGTGGGTTCTTGGGGTTGGATATTATTCTTCAACTCCTATGCCGTGTTCAGTAAAAGTAGTTGTTTAGGTAGCAGATAGTGGTTCAAATAGTGAATAACTGCTTAGACAGCTGATAATATTTTTAATTGAGGTCCTGTTTGGCACAATTAGCGGTTCAAGTAGTGGATACAGTTCAGTTAGCGAATAGCTGTTTAGGTAGATGATAACGTTTCTAATTTAACTATTAGCGGATAACTATTTAGATGAGCAGTTGAAATAAATGTGTTCGGTAAATTTAGCTGTTGAGTTAACTAATTAATGTAAATTGATATAAAAGAATATAGATGATTTTCAAAGATAAAATTTCCAAAGGATATTCTTTGGGCAAAAAATATGAAACGCTACTTTTCAATTCCAAACATTAAGGGCGTGTTTGGCAACAACGTTTTAAGTAGCGTTTGGCATTTTGACTAAGTCAATACACTCATCACGTAATTTTTAGTGTTCGGTAATGTGGTGTTTTGACGAGCATTTCAAGTAACGTTTAGCTTTTTAAGTAGCGTTTTTGAAAAGCTAATAGTATTAACGTTTTACATTCAAAAGTAGCGTTTCATATTTTTTTTACCAAAAATTACCCTTTGAAAATTTTATCTTTGAAAATTATCTATATCCTTTTATGTCAATTTACATTAATCAGCTAATCCAACAGCTAAATTTACCGAACACATTTTATTAAACTGCTCTTCTAAACAGCTATCCACTAATAGCTAAATTAGAAACGCTATCCACTACCTGAGCAGCTATCGGCTACCTAAACCGTCATCCGCTACTTGAACCGCTAATTTTGCCAAATATGGCCTAATACTATTAACTTTTTATAAACTCTGCTTAAAACACTAAACGCTACTTGGAATGCTATTCAAAACACTGTGTTGCCGAACACTAAACATTACTTGATGAGTGTAGTGACTTAGTCAAAACATCAAACATTATCCAAAACGCTGTTGTTGAACACGCCCATAGTCATTAGCTGATAGCTCTTTAAATGAGTGGTTGAAACAAATTTGGTTGGTAAATTTAGACGTTGGATTAGCTGATTAATGTAATAAATTGACATAAAAGAATACAGATAATTTCCAAAGGTAAAATTTTCAAAAGATATTTTTTGACCAAAAATATAAACAAAACACTAATTTTGAATACCAAAAGTTAATACTGTTAACTTTTCAGAAACTTTGCTTAAAATGTTAAACAGTACTTGAAATGCTAGTCAAGCTACTAGATAACCAAACACTAAAAATTGACTGTTTAGTATATTGAATTGATCAAAACACTAAATGCTACTTAATATATTGTCGCCAAACACAACCCTAATCTAACATTAGTGTTTGTACTTAAAAAAAAATTTAAAAAAACAACAGGAGGAAGCAGCACCTCATTTGGCAAAGGGTTCCTCAGTCATTTTAGTTTCCACAGCAGCTGCTCATCAATATGTTCCCTCAATTGGCATGTATATGGCCAGCAAAACAGCCCTTCCTGCTCTAACCAAGGTAATTCCCAATGGTTTCGTCTTTTATAGTCTTTGGCCATGTTTGGTAAAATATTTTTTAGGTGCAAAAAGAGCTTTTTGGATAGAGGTGTTCATTATTCGGTTCAAACCCAGACCGGATCGAAGACCGGCCTAGACCGGACCGGACCGAATCGAATGAATTTGGTCCGGTCTGCGGTCCACAAATTTTTTTATTTGATATTCGGTCCGGTCCGGTCCAACGGTCCACCGGTCTGGACCGAGTAAAAAAACTTTGAAAACCGACTTTTTACTTATTCAATTTTAATTTTCTTTTGCAACTTATAATTTCTTAAACGTTCAAGAATATTGATTTGTTTTTCATGGTGAAAATATATTGAAATTGTTCATATTAAAATAAATATAAGATATTCATATTGTAAAAATTTGCTACGTTGACAACTCGGTCCGGTCCGATTTTTTTCGGTCCGGTCCCGGTCCGATCCTTGACTTATTCGGTCTAGTCCACGGTCCATAACTTTCCTCTTATTCGGTCCTCGGTTCAACCCAGTGCGGTCCGGGTTTGGGCCAATGAACACCCCTATTTTTGGAAGTATTAACTGTTTGACTATGATAAAAAAAACTCTTTGAATTGTTTGGTTGATTTTTAGATTAACTTTTTATACGCAAAAAGCTCTTTTACAAAAAGCACTTTGGGATAACTTTTTCAAAGAGCTTTTTGATATTTATTATTAGAATGACCATACTAACCTTATAATTTGGACAAATTTACATCAAATGTCATTCACAAATGATATCCTCGAATGTTGGATGCTTATACTTTAAATTTTTCAATTTTTTTCCTCTTTGGGGACAAGAGTTGTGGCTGGTCATGATGTCGAAGATAATGCTTTAAATTTTAACGCTTTCTTGATTTAACAAATAATTTATGTTAGTTAGTCTAACATGATATATAAATATTTTTTATGTCACATAATTTCAATTACTATTAAAAAAGAAAATATTTAACGTTAAAAAAATACTTTGATAATAAATACTAAAATTAGGAAAAAAGGTATAAATTTAATTTTATATATCACAGAAGTCTTAATTCATAATTCATAATTCATATGGAAAAGAAAAAAAAATATCCAATGAAAAATTATTTTGTTAGAAAAATAATGAAATTGAGTAATGAACATAAGTGGAATTTGATCAAATAAATTTGTTAGAAACAGCTGACTTCATCAAACATTTTTTCCACAAGCAGCTAATACAATCAGCTAAGTCAAATAACTAATGAAATCAACTAATAGGTAACAGCTGATTGTCAAATATGATCTTTTACGACCAAATTTTCACTAGCTATAAGCAAAATTTCTTCTTCTTTAGTCTTTTGAAAGTAGAAGTTATATCATTGGATACTTGGCTTATATTACATTGTCCTGGTTTATATAGGCATTGGCCGCGGAGTTGACTCCAAATGTTCGTGTGAATTGCATCGCTCCCGGTTATGTTCCCACAGAATTTTCTAGCCTTGGCGCCGGCGATATCGTTATGTGGTAAATACGAACTGTATACAATATGCATATGTAATCGAATTATCATTTAAGCAAATTAGTGATTCTCTAAAAGTCTTTAAGAAGATATTCTTTCTACTTACATATTAACGTTGTTCATATTGAGATCTTTTAAATTTCACTCGGACATAATGCCAGAAAGACTAGTCTTTTCCCTATATGCAGTGATTTTTATAAAATTTATCCATTATATATACGTCAATTTGAATTCAACATAGGAATTTTAATTCTATTTTTATTTAATTTTAATTTCAGGCGGATGCATTTTTAAAAGCAACTTGCCTTAAGAGACCTGGAACTCCAAAAGAAATTGCAGCTGCTGCTGTTTTCTTAGTATCTGATGATGCCTCTTAGGCCATTCCCAGCCCATGCCTCGCGTGTCAGGGTGTGGGGTCGAGTGGGACACATGAAGGTGCCAGCCCGTGACACACGGGTAGGGGCACGCATGGCACCTCGTTCAGCCGTGCCTTCCCGTGAGCAGTTCTTTGCTTTTTTTAATTTTTTTTTGCTTTTTCTTTTTTTTGAGGTAATAAATGATTTTTATATGATTAAAACAATAAATTGTGTGTTATGAAGTGGGTCCATGGTAAATTTTTTTATTGGGTTATTTAAATTGGAGTTACATGGGTTGGACAAGTGATGGAATATAGGTTTCTAAAATCTAGAACTTTTACTGACATGGCAGACCAGAGTTCCAAAATTGAAATTCTGGCTAGGAATGCCCTTATATTCTTGTGGTTGCTGGAGGCCCACATGCAAGACTTTAATTACTTAATTCTGCTGTCTACAATCTTTATTTTGAAGTCGCATTCAATCGAGATTAAAATTAAAGCCATGATATTATTTATGTTACATTTTCATTTATGATGATATATATGACACTTGTATTTCTTATTAATAGAAGTGTCATTAAAGGATGATTGCTTAAAATAATAGGAGTGATTGAATCGTTATCAGTATACTTTGCTTGATTAATTAAGTACACTATTAGAAGCATAAGGTATAAGGTTTTCAATCTACTTTTGCCCATTTAGCTAGTATTGGCTGGCAGGCGAACACATATCGTACGTCAATTTACAGAAGTTTTAAAATAGTAATACGTGTTGGTTCAAGTAGTTTAATTAATACTTATTATCTTTAAATAAGATATCATATTCATAGTTTACGCATGAAGAAAACATATAATGAGAAAACTCTATCTCTATTTGGACAGCAATAGCTTGTCATGATAGCTCAGTCTTCGTCACATGGCTTCATTTGGAGAAGCTTCCTCCAATGGTATCATCGATAGGGCCAGATCGAGAAATTATCATTTAATTCATTGACCGAGACCATAAATTTTGCTATTTTATTGTTTTGTCAATGTGTTTCAGTTTCAATAATTGACACTTGTATTTCTTATTAATAGTAGTAATTTTTTAAGTGCATATTGAAGAGAAAAGACAATTGAGACTAGACTGATTCCCCCTCCAAAAAAAAAAAAAAAAACCATTAGGTTCAAATCTCAAAAGTCAAAACAATTGGATTTTTCAAAATTGGAACCCCGAAATTGCCTATATATAGTGATTCATATAATTTCATGTACTTAACTATAAGAGTAGAGAAGGCAGTACTAGAAGGAATTCATCGCAGTGGGTTCTACAAAGGTAATTACTACAATACTGCTCCTTTACTTTCTAGTTTTCAATGAATACTTAACTAGTTAGTATACATTCCCCCATGTAATAAATATGATAGTTTTTGAGTTTTTATTTATAATAAATGCATACACAAAATAATAAATCATCTAATTTTATGTGATGTATATATGGAAATTTCTATGTTTTTTGAAATTAATAATTTTCAAAACTTTTAAAATTAGCAGCTATTGTATTATTTTCCTATACCTATGCGATGCATGAAATTTTTAAAATTTTCCAATTGCAGTGATTATATATAAGAAGCATGGTAAATTATATTTGTATTCATTTAATTTCTGAAAAAAAAAATTCATTTGAGCCTTAGAACAAACAAAAGTTACAAAAGTTTTTTAAAGTTTAGTGGAAAATCTCGCTCTCACAATTAATTACGAAAAGAAAAATTATTTTATAATATATTAAACTAACTGTGGATCTTTCACTATTTTTTTTTTTTTTTGGAAGTTAACTGAGTACATACAATAATTTTACGTGATTCATAGATGATATATCATTCATATAATAAATCTTTTGTGGTAATATTGAATAGGTGTAGTGGTGGTGATGGTGGTGGTGGTCATAGTAGTAGTAGTAGTAATAATAATAATGATGATGATGATGATGATGATGATGATGACGATAAAAATATATAAAATCAAAAATCTTTTATTTTTATTAATAATTATGTAGTTATAGTAAACAAGATCTCCAACTACCATCATAATGTATCTAGTATCTCTAAAACTTCATATTTACAATAGTGAAGATTTTTCATTTTTCATTATTTTAATTAAAAACAATAATGTGTCTGCCTTGGAGTTAGGATCAAAATTACATTAGAAAAAGCCCAAACTTCTAAAAATTTGACATGGCACATATACAAACTTTGGGAGGTCTTGTTGACATGCACATAGGCACGTATACAAACATACATATACGCACATACATACATATATATATACATACATACATACATATATACATCCACACACACACACACACACACACACACACTATATATATATATATATATATATATATATATATACACACACACACACACACACAAATACACACACACACACACACACACACACACACACAC
>JACYFF010030708.1:78163-90790 GCA_017589665.1 Selenicereus undatus
TATATGTATCTATCTATCTATCTATCTATCTATCTATCTATCTATCTATATATATATATATATTTATTTATTTATTTTTATATATATATATATATGTATATATATATATATATATGTATTTATATATAATGTCCTAGATTCATTAGAAAGTTTGACCACTTTGCTTGGTCTCCCCCAAAAACCCAAAAAAATAACACACTTGGGCAATTTGCATTTTTTTGAGGGTGAAGATAACGAAGACAATGAATTGGTTGTTGTAAGGGAATGGAATATAAAGTAATTGATAGAAGAAAATTACTTGAGGTTGTTCCAATAATTACAATTAGTCACATTGTTATTATTTACAAGCAACATAATTAAATTATACAGTACTAGTTTGCGCCCGTACGGATATTTTAAATTTTTTAAAAATAATTTAAATAGCATATTTTGCTTTAGGCGTTCTTAAATAATATTATTGTAAAATAGTCATGTTTAGCTCTTTTAATAGTTATGATTTTATAGATATGTAACTTAATTGTCTCACATTCTACTTGGCTCCATGAATAAATCATTGAATAACATATTCATGATGAACCTTTGAAATAGAATAATGTAAAGTTGAATATATATGGTGATACGATAGAGATTGATTGTCAAAAACTAGAAGAGAAATGTAAATCTGGTGGCAGTATGGAAAAGGAGAATAGGAGAGACAAAATTGAATGGGAGGCGAAGTCGGGAAGAGAGAAATGTCACGGGCATTAACACATTGTTTGAGGAAGAAGTGGTGGTTGAGGTAGAGTGGAAAACATATAATGTTAAGGGAAGTCATGCTAGAATCAAGAGAAGCTAAGGTGAGAGTGGTTCAAGGTGAGTTTTATTTTTTTAAAATGAAAATTTAGGGTGGTTAGATGAGGGGGTAAATCAAAATATTTGAAATTTGAAACTTAAATAGATATTTAGGGAGTAATTTTGGAGGGAATGCGTAGAATTCTAAGATTAATGGAGGAAAAGCTTATTAACCCCATCATTCTACTACTTATAATATAAACATTTGAAATTTAAATATGATAGACAAACTAATGAATAGTTATCATGTCAACTTAAGAGCATTCCCAGCAGAGTTCCAGTTTTTTGAACTCTGGTCTGTCACGTCAGCAAAAGTTTCATAATTTTGGAACTTGCATTCCATCACTTCTCCAACAAATGGAACTCAATTTTAATCATCAAATAAAAATATTTATCATGGACCCACCTCATAACACACAACCTATTTTTTAAATTATTAAAAATTATAAATTAACTCCAAAAAAAAAAACAAAACAAAAACAAATAATAAAAAATTTCCAAAGTTTACACGCATGGAGGAACGCCCACAGGTTCCTCCATGCGTGCCCCCCCCCCATTTCTCCCCTTGCTGCCAGAGAGCATTTGGCACGCGTGTGACCCGCGGGCCCCACCCATGACCCGCGTGCTTCCCGCAGCCACTGCTCTAAGAGTAATGACTTCATACTGTCATCATAAGAAACTGATTGTACATGGTTCCCCAAAAAAAGAAAAAAGAAAAAGAAAAAACCTACTTGTACATAATATAATAATTTTACACAACTAAACACACCAGTAACGAATATTTTCTCACATCTCATATGTTTCCCTTTAATGCATTATACATTAATTTTTGACGCATGTCGACTGAATCAAACCTATTAGCAAGGATATGTGATACACATATTTTAGAAATGTAGTAAATTATGAATAAAAAGATAATTTTACATAATTTATATGTTATAACATGCTTTTACTATTCGATCATACCATTTTTTTCAATTTCAAAAATTAATAATATGATTTTTTAAATCAAAATAAGACACTTAACAAGTGTATTGTAGTAAGACATTTATCATTTTGCAAGCAAAATTAATGTCAGCTGAAACAACTTGTTTTTTTTTTTTTCCATGAAGGCTAGTTAACTAAAACTCTTCGTTAATAATCAGTTCAGCGCCTGTATGTAACATACACCTAAATTACATATAGGACTGACAAAAATTTGTCCGACCCGAAAAAATCGGGTACGGTCACCAAATTTATGTCCGAATTTAAAATTCGGACAATCGATCATGTCCGAATTTAAACCGGGTCGGGTTCGGGTTTGGACATTCGGGTTCGGGTTGTCCGAATTTTTGAACCATTTCGGGTTCAGACAAATTCGGACAATCGGACAACCGGGTTCGGACATCGGAGAACTATGGTTAATGTAATTTTAGTCCAAATTCTTTAGAAAATTTTATAAAAATAAATTCGGACAACCGGGTTCGGACATTGAAAAATTGGGTTCGGGTTCGGTCACACAAAATTTCGGTCAGAATCTCCTAAAATCACATTATAAATTCGGACATTCGGACAACCGGGTCCGGACATTCGGACAACCAGTCCGGGTTCGGTTCTGATCAAAGTGTCCAATTTGTAATCCGAACAGGGTCCGGGTATGATGTTTTTGTCCGAATGTCCGATTTGTCCAGACCCGAATTGACCCGGACCCAAATTTTTGCCAGCCCTAATTACATACTCCCACTTTAAAAATAAAATTAAAAAAAAAATCCTCATGGACAACAAATTATGCATAAACAACCTATAAATTGGGGCAAATTATTATATAAACATGATAGTATGTGCTTCTATTGCTGCATATATATATATATTTTTCAAAGTGTATTTGTCATATGAACGATTATTAACATATATTTTACTTATCTGACTTCTGAGAGTGCATACTCCCATGTATAATATTGGCTTTGATAAATGGGACTATTGGAGTACATAGTCTTAGAAATATCATGTACTTGGCCGGCCATATAATAACCTTTTTTAATTCGTACGTATGAAACTTGAAGGTTGGTGATAAAAATGGAAACCATACCATTCAACCTGACAACGGACGATTACGACGTTTTCATTCGAAGTATACGAGAATGGGCTCGGGCTAAGAATCCCGATAGATTTTCCCATGGACGTCCTGTGCTTCCATATCCACCTAAAAACATGCGTAACTCCGAGTATGCCGACCTCGAGCTGAAAGCAAAGGATTCAAGCGAGGAACGTACTTTGACAGCAAGAATCAGGCGACATGATCTCTACATCATAGGGTATAAGCCCGAAAGATCTCCCAAGTTCTTAGAGTTCAAATGGGATAAAGAGGGTAGAATTCGGTACATCGATGATTCTCAGTCGCTTGGGTTTGGGGAAAACTACAGCCATCTAGGTGACCTAAAGAATCAACCTGCAGTAGGCTACACAACGCTTAAAAGAGCAATCATTGCCCTTGCTACAGACATCGTGCAGGAGAGGAAACCCCAGCTTCGAGCATTGGCTGTTATGGTACCGGAGGTGGTAAGATTCGCGAAAATGTCTGAGATCCTTAACCCCAAAATGAAGAAGAAACGAGACATACATTTGCAGAAGTGGATGGAACGGCTCGTACATAATTGGACCAACCTCTCTGACATGTTGCTCCGAAAGGACCAATACGCCATCTCCTTCCGCCTTCCTAACAAAGATGGCAGCCCTAACGATCTTACTGAGGACCCTGATCTGAAAATAGTCGTTTCTGCTGATGCAGCTAGATGCCTTGCTATACTCAAGGGAAACTACCACCCTCCACTACCGCGGTTGGATTTTGTTTTGTCATTTCGTGTTGCTGTTGCCAGTAATAACAATGTTCAAGGTAAAGGATTGGCCTTGGTTGAGGTTTTTTCGGTTCGCGTGACCAACATTGCTGGCAACAACCCTGGGAACCTCTATGGCAGTGTTGAGGTGTTCGATGGGTTAGGCACCTTCCCACTCTACAACCGTCAAAGGGGCGAGTCTGAGCCTATTAACCCCAATGACATTGCAACTCTGACAGGTCCCTATCGCGGTGTCTCAGGCAGTCAGTTCTTCCAAGTGACATTAGATCTGAAGAACAAGGGGACTAGTGGTCCTTCCCCCGATGATGAAGTCAGCAAAGGGACTTTCGCTTGGGACGTTTGTGAGCTAACCAATGATGGCTACTATGACAAGCCGCTCACTGACATTGTCAGTGGTAAAAATGGGTCTGTCACAGTTTACTACACCCCCTTCCGTGATGCAATACAAGCTAGGGTAGAAGTCCAGCTTGTTGATGGGGCCAGTCACAACCCACTTGATGTTCAAGGGAGTCTTGTTGCTCAGTACAGCAACTATGATTACTCCACTGATGAACAGAAGAAGTATTACCGCACAGTGCTGTTTAGCAAGGCGAGCCCAGTGAATGTAGGGAGTAACATTCCGCTGTCAAGATCTGTGGTTGCTGTGCCTACTGCAGGTTCACTGATAATCGTAGCAAAGATGTCGTCAGTTAATGGTCTTCACGAAATTGCAAAGGGCACTGCAGAGTTCCCGCCTCAAATGAATGGTAAAATTACAAAGGATATTACAGGAAAATATGGTCGTATTCGAGTGGCAGTAACCTGGAGTCCCCAAATATCCGAGTGAATAACAAGCTTTACGCCGTCCCGCAACTACAGCAGTTTTTAGTTGTTTGAATAAATGGCCTAAGAGCAGTTTCTGATAATTATCTTGGGCCTAGTACTGTACTTGTGTTATGTGAGGTGCTTGCTTTTATTCTCTCTTGCTTTTCTAAATCAAGAACTACTGGGAAAATAAAAAGAAAAGAAAAGATAAGAAAAGTGGTGTGTAATAGTAAATAAAGGGCAATGAGCCTTGGAAATGTTATGTATGAAAGTTATATTTGAGTACGCTTTGATGGCCGACAATATATATATCTTGCACCTGAGAGTATATACTCCTATTTGTCACATCAACCATATATTTACATCGTCAAAATATTTTAAAAATAATAAACCTTCAAATAACTCCCACAATCCCACTCCCACAATGCCATTATACGTAAAAAAAAAAAAAACAAAAAACTCTCAGATCTCACTCTCTCTCTCTCTCTCCCTCCCCCTTCTCTCTCATCTTTCTTCTTTGTTCTTGCAAATATGAATGGCTGTAGATTCATTCAACATTGATTCTTATTAATTGCAATTCATCTTGATGTCATTTCCAATTGCACTTGGTGTTAGTTTGGCCCATGCAATTCTGACAAAAATGGAGAAATCATTCAAGAAAACACCATGGATGACCATAAGTTCAAAAGCAATCTAGAACCTGTGAACGACTTAAAAGAACAGGTATAAACTTGCATCTTCTTGATTTATTTTAATCAACAACATTATTGACATTTTCTTTGTTCATGTAGGGTTTCCATGCTTTCTGATTGTTCACTGTGCCAATTGATAAGATTTTTCTTAGTTGATGATATGAACTTTAAAAAGCAAAAATTATCCAGAAAGATATCATTATTTTTGATCTAGAATGTTAATAAATGAGTCTCAAAAGATTATATCTCAATAAAGAGTTGATTGTTCATTTGTTAGCTTCTCTTTGTTCACTAAATGCAGTGATGTTGTTATTATCATTTTTCAATTAAATCTATAAAAATTCATCGTTGGAAAAAAAGATAGTATTAATATTTACATTTAGGATGTGTTGTCATCCGAGAAGATATGATTGTTCATTTATGCAGTTCAATTTGTTCACCAAGAGTAGTTCTATTAGTCTAGTCCAACATATTTTATCGAATTTTTAGTTGCTCGTTCAATTACTAATTGTTTCAATGTCATATTTGGTTTTGTTCATTTTTTTTTTGGTACTATTTGTTCACTCTACAAAATAACCATGACCCAATGCACCATGTTTGTAGGTCATGTAATCTGCCCAGGTTGCGCTATGTATAAGTTATAATTGTTCAATTTATTACTTCTAATTGTTCACTAGATTTGAAAGTCAACTGCCAAGCTCAATACACCTCAATAAGGAACATGGCTACACAAGTTTAAACAATGTTTGTTCATTGTGTCACTTGGCTTTTGTTCATTCTCAGAATAAAACTTATTTCATATCGCTAGTTTAAAGCTTAATGTGCCTAAATAAGGAACATCGGTGCACAAGCATTTGTAAAGCATATGCTTGTATGCTTCATTTTTACATGACTAGTATTTTAGAATCTAATGTTGACTGTTTCTAAGAAATTTGCTTGTATCTCTATCTAGACTATAATGGAATCTTCATTGGAATCTGAATGTTTCTCATTCGCTCTTTGTTTGGAATTGCAAGCAAGAAGAAGTAAGCCAAGGAGGGCAGAAGTAAAGCAACCAATTCATTGGGTTGATATCAAGTTTTGGTCATCAAACTATTTATACCTAGAAACCTTATGTTCATGATTTGCATCAAGACGTGGACGATGCATAAAAGTATAGGGTAGAGAGAAAGAGAGAAGCGAGAGAACATTTGAATAAGCAAAGATGTACTTGATTATAATTGTTAGGGTCTATAAGCCCGACTCCTTCATAGGTTTATGTTTGTATGTTTATTCATCACCGTAATCATTATTCTTTTACGATTGTATTGATTGCTAAGAAACCAAACTTTGTTCAATAAGTTGAGTCATGCGACTCATGCTAGTTGTTCAAGGTACCCAAAGAATATTTGTTTGCTAAAATGTACACTACTAAAAAATCTGATTTTTCCGACAGGATTTCCGACTAAAAAAGTTACTTTTTTGTCGAAAAAATGATATTCCGATGGAATAGCCAGCCGAAAGGGGTAGTCAGAATAAAGCGGGTCGGGAACATGTCCCGACGGAATATACCATTCTGCCGGCATTGTTCCGACGGAAAAGGATGTCGTCGGAATTTGGTTATGACAGAATCCGGACGGAAAAGCTTACATCCGATGGCAAAAATGTTCGTCAGCTCCATCTGCCTCATTTTTTAAAAAAAAAAATCCGAAAAATTTAAAGTTCCGTCGGAATCCTTTGGATTCCGTTGGAAATTTGTCGTCCACAGTCGGAAAATCCATCGAAATTTTTAAAATTTTTTTCTTAAAAAAATGGGCACCTTGAGCCAGCCCAAAACTACATTCACATCATCCACACATTCAATTAAATTGTAAGTTCAAAACTCCAAATAATAAGTTCCAAAAAAAAAAATTCAATTAAATTTTTACATCATCCACACAATAACTAATAATACTTAATAATTACTTTTACATTCACATCAACACAACTACATTTAAAATCCAAAATCTACCAATTACTCAATAAAATTTCTACAACCAACACAAATTACCATATCTTTATATTATAAATGCTAGAATGTGTAAGGGGCTGAGTGTTGAGGAAATGAAAAATGCTAACATGGAAGTAAATTTAGGGTATATGTTGCTTCACAACCGTTGGATCAAAATCTTAAACAATCTTAGCCCTTGGATTTATTTTTACTGACCACATTGGGTCTCAGGTTCGATTCCCCCATCCCTCATTGTATTGTACTATTTACTAGGCACATTAGGTCTCAGGTTCGATTCCATCATCCCCCATTATATTGTATTGCCCATTGTGGCTCTTACGGACCAAAACGTTTTTAATTTTCGTAATTATTATTATTAATATTTTGTATTTTTCAATACAAATATAAATTTGAGCATGTGTTATTAGAGATAATAGAATAACAAATACGATTTTCATGATTATTTCTATTGTTACTATTGTTGTTGTTGTCGTCATTATCGTTGTCGTTGTTGTTATCTTTCCGTTTGAATTTGATAACATAGTCAATATTAATAATGATCATCAAATTATCAAAGAGAGATGAAGAGATTATAAGAGATATAAAAAATTTTATTAGTTCATTATTATAAAATACATTAATAATTTAGAAGTTTTAACTTAATGAAACGAAATTATAATTACTGAGCAAGCCATAAAACCTTATATGACACCTTATTATTAATACATAATATAATATACACAATTATAAAGAAACAATAAATATTATTTATTTCCATTATTATTATTATTATTATTATTATTATTATTTTATATTTTTCGATACAAATATAAATTTGAGCATGTATTATTAGAGATAATAGAAAAATAAATATGATTTCCATGATTATTTCCATTATTATTATTGTTGTTATTATCGTCATTGTCGTTGTCGGCGATTTTATCTTTCTCCTTGAATTTGATAACATGGTCAATATTAATTATGATCATCTAATTATCAAAGAGAGATTAAGGGAGTATAATGGATATAAAAGTGTTTATTATTTCATTATTATAGAATAAGTTCATGTTTTAGAAGTTTTAACTTAAGAAAACCGAATTATAATTACTGAACAAGCCTTAAAACCTTAGGTGACATCTTATTATTATCACATAATATAATATACAAATTTATATAAAAATAATAAACATTTTTTATTTTCATGATTATTGTTATTATTTTGTCTTTTTCGATACAAATATACATTTGAGCATGTATTATTAGAGATAATATAAATATAAATACGATTTCCATGATTATTTCCATTCTTACTATTGTTGTTGTCGTCATTGTAGTTATCGTCGCTGTTATCTTCCTCTTTGAATTTGATAACATAGTCAATCTTAGGGCCTGTTTGGTTCATCAAAGCTGGAATGGAATGGAATCAGGAATGATACCTGAAGAAATGGGAATGGAACTTGATTCATAAAATCAGATGTTTGTTTCAGAACAAGAATGGAATCAGAACTCCGTTTCTGTTGTTTGGTTCAGTTATGGAATGGAATCAAATATGACTTTTTACTGTATTCAATATAACTTTTGTTTTTTTGTAATTTTTTTGTTGTTGATATTAATGTACTGAAAAACCATATTCATAAACTCATTTTATTTTGATATAACAAGCCTTTTGTATGCTTCTTTTTTAATTAATTAATTTTATTTCGTAACCAATTTAGCATGAAAAACATTAATATTTATTTTTCACATCGCTAATATTCACAATTTACAAGAGTTGTACCTTTCATAGTGATAATTGATACTCATGAACTTTTATTATCGTAACATGCTACTAGCAACCCAAAACCCAAAAAAACAAAAAAAAAAAACGTTAAAAAAGACAAAACATTACTTTCATAACATAAACATTAGCTTCACCGGTATGTGCTTAATAACATGTTCCAAGTTAGCGACGTAGTATCCAAATATAAAATTGTCAAAATGAGCTCCACATCCATTACCACAAATTGACATCAACACCCATAAACATCAAATTCCAAAACCACCACAAATTAGGTTTATGTTCATCTTCTACAACAAACGTAGAACATGACATCCACATCCAAAAGACCACAAACTATGGTTCATGTTCACCTTACAATTTAAAATGACAATTGAGAACATAAAGTGACATCCACAACAAAGTAATTATCGCATCTCAACCCATGAATGGTGGATGAATAATGTTGAGAATCCAATCCTTCTTCCACTCCTCTGGGCATTGGTAAAAGATGGGAAGAAGACTTGAGTCACATGCCAACTTATTGACAGCCTTCATTGCTTCATCTTTGGTAAGACCGGGGATGTTCATCACTTCTTGAAACAAATACTTTTTTTGATCATCAAGCTTCATTTCACGATTCATAAGTGTTTGCTCATGTTGTTGAGTAGTGCATAAAGCACTCGCAATGTTCGAAAAATGAGAGTTCATGTCATTCATGAAACCAGTCAAGTTAAAAGAAACATTATTAAAAGATGAAGTTAAGTCCACAATCTCACTTTGTGATGCCTTCTTCTTTCTTTTGCCCTTTGGATTTGGTTCTTTACTTGCCTTCTTTGAATTTTTTGGAGTTGCTCGAGTCGATTGAACTGATTCACCTTCCTCCTCTTCCTCATCCTTTTCTTCATCTTTGTCCAATTCAATGGTCTCATTTTGCAGGCCATTCACAGCTTCTTCAAAGTTCTCTGATGCAGCTCCAGTTGCTCTATCGGGACCAAATACCTTGTCCAATTCATCAAGGTAGGGAAAAGGCACTCCCCATAATCCTTTGGCATTTTTAAATTTCTACAAAATAATTATACAAGTCACAAATGACAAAGTACATATGAAAGTAATAGTAAAAGACAACCAATATGAGACCAATTAGTAGAAATGGTATGGCATTTACCTTACAGAAGTCTTCATATGATTGCCTTTCACATTTGATAATCTTTGTTGTATCATCCCAACTGAAGCCGGAGGTGCGAAGCATCTCAGTTATCACATTATACTTGTCTCTAAACCACTTGGTCTTTGAATCAATGTGAGGATATGCCTTTAGGCCACAACTAGGAAATTTCTCATTTAGCATACTTTCCAACTTCACTAAAAAACCACCTTTGAAATTTCCCTCGGCCTTCCAAAGAGGATCGGCACTTAACTCCAACAAGCCATGAACAAGAGCCCATTCCTCATCCTTTGTCCAAAAGCGCTTATTTTTTCCTCTTCCACTTTGAGAGCCTTGGCTAATAATATCCATCTTGCTTCCACCTTGGCTTATATCCATCTTGCTTCCACCTTGACTTTGGCTATCCATCCTATGTAATAGAGAAATATAACAATTTTGGGTAACTTTATGACGTTGCGCCATATAAAGTACAATATTACAACTTATAACATCACACATCAAAACAAACACACTAAATTCAATTAAACATCGTTCATGAAAACACAACAAACCATCTCAATAAAGCATCATACACCACAACAAATACAACAAATGAATACTAGTCATTGGTCATCATACACTACAACAAATGCAACAAATGAATACTAGTCATTGGTGCTATATAAGCATCATCCATTCCTATTTGACCTAACTCGCCAATTATTAAACATTGTTTGGGCAAATGTATTTCGAAAAGTAGTCCAAGCATCAGATGACTCAATGTGCGTGATGTATTCAACTTCGTCATCTGTATCCTCATCATCATCTTCACTATTATCTCCATCTTCTTCCTCTTCATCCTCATAATCCTCAGGCACCACATGATCAGTTGGCATATATTTTCGAATTAGATTATGTAATAGAACACATGCTAATACAATACGACCCTGGGTGCGTATTGGAAAAAATGAAGCACATCTAAGAATGGCCCATCTTCCTTTCAATAATCCAAAGCATCGCTCTATTACATTCCTAGCTTTAGAATGTTTCATATTGAAATACTCTTCTGCGCTTACTGGTTGTCGGTCACCCCACTCTCTCAAATGGTATCGATGGCCTCTATATGGTGCAAGAAATCCCTCGCAATTAGTATATCCGGCATCTACCAAATAATATGAACCTTGACAAATAACAAACCAAGAGTTACTTATGAATTCAAGGAGAAAAGGGTTATTACATTATCATATTACCTAAATTATTACCTTGAGGAACCTTTAAACCATTGGGCCTAGAAATTGCATCTCGAAGGACACGTCCATCATGTGCGGACCCTTCCCAACCCGGTAGTACATATGTGAATTCCATATTAGGTGTACATGCACCAAGTACATTCATGGCAATAGTACCTTTCCTGGTCCTGTACTTTGGTTTATCTTGATTGGGAACATGAGCACTAATGTAAGTACCATCTAAGGCACCTAAGCAATTCTACAAAGTAAAGTAACATCAATTAATATTCCTATTAACATTATTATTAAGTTTATTATGAAAAAATGAAGTAGTTTGGCATTACCTTAAAATATTTCCATCGATTGTCTTCGCAGTCTTCCATAATGGGTGTAGGCTTTTTGAGCAAGTGCTTATGCAATTTTAGAACCGCAAGAAGACAACGATGAAAATTTCTACTAACAGTTTCTCCACTTCGAACAAAATATTTCCCAACCGTCCTATTTTTGAATTTATGAGACAACGTATATAAAAACATTGCCACTACTTCTTCTAAGGACATATTTCTACTTCCAGTCAAGCCCCCAATATCTCTAACCATCTCACAAAGAATATAGAAAGTGTGCCTATTCATGCGAAGTTCACTTCTACAACCAACATCACTCTCTGTAATTAGTGCATTCAAATTGTTCAACGTACGACGTTTTTTGTCCCTCTTTGTATATTTCAATCGTTGTGCCTTGTGAATAAGCTCACCCATCATAGACCATATAAAAATTAGCAACATTAGGACATTTAAAACAACCACAATTGTAATGAGCAATTCCAATTGCATCTTCTTCCTCTTCCTTATAAGTAAGAGCTGATGAGATGGAGGCATTTCTGTCCAAATCATAAAGTAATATCACTATTTTGAAATTCAAGTTTCACTCAAATTATAATCTAAGCTAACCTAATTTCACCTTGTAACACATATGAGCATGAACATAAGAAATAATGACATTAAACAGAAGCTAGCCAACATTCAAGCAAGAAAACCAATGCAAACAAAATGTTATGTAGGCCCTGTTTGGTACTGTAATCTACCATTCAAGCTAGCCATCATTCATAAGAATCAAACAAGGCAAATGCAGATGAAACGAATATACCCATTTGGAGCAGGAAGAGGGAAACCGACTAAAAGGAGGGGAAGCAAATGAAAATTTCCAGCCATGGCCATTCGAAATCTCCATCCATGGCCATTCGAAGTTCGAAATTTCTGGGGGAGGGGAACACATCAATGAACCGAACTCATGGGGGGGGGGACCGTGACAATCAACTGAGAAATTATGGGGGAGGGGTTTCAGGTTGAAGTTTCCAGCCATGGC
>JACYFF010030709.1:6000-49729 GCA_017589665.1 Selenicereus undatus
TATATAGTAATCAACTTCATTAATTGCTTTATTTATATAGTAGAAATTTGCTTGTTTCAGCAAAGGCTTTTCATCAATACTACTTTGAATAGAAATAATTACGGACCTATTTTTTTTGTTGGTAAGTATTGTATATATAGTAAATAGATGAAGTTGGTCAAATTTTGTAGAAGTTGGTAAGAACTGAAGAGAGTTTATTTCTTTTTTTTAGAATAATGTGTATGACTATAGGAAAAGATTGAAAAAAGCTGATAGAAATTAGTAGGAGCAGGAAGATGCTGGTTAAAAATGAAAACGAGTGGAGATTTTTCTTCTTTTTTTTTTGTAAGAAGTTGGTAAGTGTTGGAAGAAGTTTGTAAGAGTTGGTTAGAGTGGGAAATATTAGTTAGAGTTGGAAAGAATTGGCATTTCTTTCGTAAGAATTTGGAGGAGTTGATAAAAATAGGTAAAATTTGCTTATTAAAAACTGATTTACCACTGAAAAGAACATATCCTATATATCTAGAGATTTGTCTCGAAAAGAGCATACAATATGTCACATAATAATGCACAATATGACTAAATTTAATTACAATATAAGATGTAAAAAATATTTCATATTAGAATTGTTGTTGAAAACTGTGACGCTGTAAATTTGAAGAAATTAAGTCAATAGAAATTTGAGTATGGAGCTCATTTTGATTATACTTTGCGAAGCAAGAGGGCCTAGCTAGTATGCCAAAATGTTGTCCGTTGAACCAATAATAATCATCAAAAAGAAAGCCGAAATGTTAATCATATAATTCAACAATTTTTTTTTATTGTTCACTGTGAACCATCCTTGTTAAACTACTATCTTAGGGCCTAGGAGTTCCTAATAAAACTTAACAGTATCGCAAAAAGTCGAGATAGGCCTAATTTGCTACTTACGCATCTCTACACAAAAGAAAATTACAAGCCACATTGAAAAACAGCAACAATGCAAATGAGCTAGGCACTCATCGAGAATCCACCATAAGCATAATGTGTTGTCATAATACACTTTTCCTCTAATTTAGGGTAAGTTGGGGGGTAAAAGGGATGTCAAAGGCAGAAGGACAACACATACGTTGAATAAGAAAATTAAGGGCCAGGTCAAAAAGACAAAGGGAAAACTTAAGACTCTTTAAACCACCACACCAAATCCAACCCCAAGGCGATGGATGTCAACGTAACTTAACGTAACTCCTTACTAGAAAGAATTAAGAACAAATTGAAATATTCTGAATAAGAGGCACAGCGCCACTGTCGGATTTGCTTCCCCCCGTACCCTACTCTTTAGGACCCGTACCCTATTTCCTCTTGCATTACCTATATTTTCTTCATCTTTCTCTTACCTGTCTTTTCAATTTCATCCTCTCTCTCTCTCTCTCTCTCTCATGGAAATTTGCCCTTTCTTGAGATTACACTTATCACACAATTATTCTTGAATTATAGGTTAATTATTGGATTAGTATATGGCTTTTGTGTAGGAAATTTTTTCGGTTGGAAAAGTAACATTTGCATATTATAATGTCGTGTTCTATTGCGCGAACTCTTCTTGTGGAGGATAACGCCTCGAAAGAGGAACATAACCGAGAAGAAGAGCAAGAAGAGTCTCGTTGTGCTCAAGAAAGTGAAAGATTGTTGCCCATGTCATTACATGAAGTAGTGCACCCGCCTTCTTCTCCTCCTCCTCCTCCTGATCCTCGACCACTATCGGACCATCTTCCTAGCCCCTTACTCGTAATATATCCTCTTTTTCTATGTATTTATTTATCAAAATCGAGTCTTTTGTAATTTGTTTCTCATTTTACATGTAACTCATGATGCATGTGAATTTCAAAATAGATGCCATTTTTTGTTGATATTCCCTTTCTAATAATCACATTTTTGGAATTATTGTTTTGGATTTCAGCATTATTCATGATTTTAGGCATATATTTACAATTATAAATTCATCACTAAGAAGAAAGTAAATGAATTGATTGATAGTATACATATGAACGAATTGATCGATATTTTCACCTTACAACATCATATGCAGTTCTCTTCTTTTTAAAACTCGTCTGATACATTATAAAGAGCCAACTCCTTCGCCCCTTCATTGAGCCCTACGCCCCACTCCAATCCTCGTCGGCATTGGGAGCCACCATTAAAATATTAAGAATATACATATATATATTGCTATTAATTAATAAAGTTGACAATTACATGATGCTATGGTCCCTTTCATACAACAAGCAAATATGGTTTGCTTCTAGATTCCCTTGATGAACTTAGCATATGTCTGTTAACTGCCTTCTTTAGAAGTTGCCCAGCTAATATGTATGGCCTTTTTTACATATAGATAGATTCATCAAGGGGTTAACAAAAGCTTTTCTGACTTTTATCCTAAATTAGAGTTTCCAAGTGTCTTTTAATTTCATCTGTTGGTCCAAGCCCAGTCCTTTTCTTGTATGTTTGCTTCTGAAACCAAAGTCCAGTATTCCCAAAACTCTCCCCATCTCTCTCTCAGCTTTTTCTCCCTCTTTCTCTCTAAAATGTATAGTGCTTTTATGCTTGCTTGATCTTATCTCGGTAAGTATCTAGTTCTTGTATGCCATATCGAATACAAACTAAGATAACAGTATAAATACACTCAACTGACTTAATTACTTCAAGTATCCGAAAAAGTAAAGAGAAAGACTTGAATCAACATCCAATACTATGTTCATACACATGATGTGTATTGGTGTAAAAGAGACTCCATTTTGGCAAATTGCAACTTATGGTAAGGACATTGCATGTTTTCATCTCCAAGGAATATAACTTTACTTGACATATAGACATTTAAAGAAAATGGGTAGCTATGTGTCTTCTTTGACCTAATTTTAGTTCAATCTACTTCATTGGTTATATATAGTCTCTCTAATTGTTTGTCACAAAGTTTCATCAACAAAACTAACCTGGCATTTTGCATGAGAAATTCAAAGGAGGAGAAGGTGATACTGAATTTTGTAAGGTTTGGAAACTTTAGTATTTCTATTTGACATTGTAATTTTGCTTCTTTGATTCGATGCAGGATCATATATCGAGCCCCATCAACGCCCAAATCTTTGATTTTTGCGACCCTGATATTTTTAACGATGCTTTGCAAAACTCTGAAGTTACTTCTAGTCCCAATTGTTGTGGTTACGAGGACCAAAATTCTTCATATGCTACAAATCTTTCCTTTCCCTCAAACATAACAGATTACCAAAATAACAGCAGCGGCAGTAACAAATTCATTACTGAATCATTAGATATAAGCAACTTTCAGGGCGGTCACAATGACCACACCACCAACACTAGCACCACCTGTAGCACGCCTACCACTACCATCACCATCTCCGCCTCAACGCATCACCACGACGGGGCCTTCCTCTTCGAATCCCAGGACGACATCGACAATGATATTTCGGCCTCGATCGACTTCTCTCCCTCTCCATCCTTTTCCACCGCCCCTTACAACTTTAACAATCTCTCAAGCACACCCAACACCACCCACCAAGGCCAACAACACTGCCAACTACCCCTAGGAGGCGATCAGCATGACAACAATGGGTTCTCCCAATATCCCACCACCCAAGTTGACCCCTCAGTCCTCCCTCTCATGGTTGGCCATGCCCACGCCCCGTTGGGCACGGTTTTCCAGGATGATTGTCTCTCTCCAATCCCACCTTTCCTGAGGTTCAACCCTTCAACTGTATCAGGAACTTCATCATCCTCATCATGCAGCTCATTTCTTGACCGTTCGATGGGATCTTTCCTTCCAGGGAACCTGAATCATGGGCTGGGATCCGATAACTCTGGCATCTTCGCCGGAAATCTGTTGATATCATCAGAGCTACAGGGGAGAGAGCTTGATCATCATGGTGATAATAATGGTGGGATTTTCTGCCATGATCAACTTCCTAGGATGTATAACTCAGGAGATATGCAACAGGTTTTTTTTCTCTTTTTCTTGTGGGTTATTTTGAAATTTCTTGAATCAAATTACATCTATTGGGAAATTAAAATTGCTCATGGATTTATTTATTTTTTTTCTTTCAAAAGGCATTTAGCAATGAGAGTTCACAATTGGTAAGTGCAGCAACAAGCTCTGCTCCACTAGCAACAGAGATATCAAGTTTATCTGAAGATTCTACCTTCAAAGCTGGGAAGCTCACTGTTGAACAAAGGAAAGAAAAGATTAGTAGGTACATGAAGAAGAGAAATGAGAGGAATTTCAGCAAGAAAATTAAGGTCATTTTCTTTAATTCTCCCTTATTTAGGCACTTCATATATGTGATCATCCTAAGTAGAGCACACCCCACCCAAAAAAAAAAAAAAAAACCGACTGAGGTTAACAAACTCAGATATACATATCAAACATCGGATAAACATGTGGGTGTCAGTTAACTCAACCTCTAAGCTTCGTTTCACGCACACAACAAGAAGAAAGTATCGGTCAAGATGAATATCTAAGTACTATCAAATCACCATTTTAGATTTGCGAGTTTTTAGTCTAGGTATGCCATATTTATGTCCTAATCAAATGATTGCAAAATATTCATGTTTTGCTTTGATTGAATTAGCTAGTATAATTTTCAAACCAAATTTGGCTATAGACTAGATATAAACGGTTTGTGATTGTGTCACATTACGAAAGGAGTCATACTGATCGATTTAGGTTGAAGTTAAACCCAAATTTTCATCATAAAAGGATTTTACCAACTAAATTAGCCGACAGTTTGACACCTACTTCCATAAACAACTTTGTCAGCACAGAAGATAGGCTAGAAAATGATGCATATGTAACTTTATTGCATATTTATAAGAATTTTTAAATTAAGATTACCTTGATTTTACAGTATGCATGCCGCAAGACATTAGCAGATAGCCGGCCTCGTGTAAGAGGAAGGTTTGCCAAGAATGATGATTTTGGAGATGCCAATCATAGGCATATAAATGGCCACCATCATGAAGAGGATGATTATGACGAAGTAAGCTCCTCATCATATTTACATCATATTTACTCCAAAAATTACTACTCCCATAGACATCTTAAATTACCACCCCCAAATATGTAAAAGCACAAGTAGAGTGGATTCATTTACCCTTATTAAGAAAAGAACATTTGTAAAAGTGTAAATTACGCAAATGAAGTGCATAGGTTGATGTTGGTTGAATTCAAATTCAAGTCTATGGTAACAATTTGTAGGGACTTTACTAGTGGAACCAACTAACACTCACAAAGTGCAAATTACTTTGATGTAACATAGCTAGCTGGCTACTCCCAAGTTTTTTTGACCCAACACGAGCATGATTTATATGTATGGAGTTCTTGAATATGGTATCAGAGTCTTTCTGAGCAAGAGATCTCGAGCTCAAATCTTAGCAGTCCTTATATTAATTTATTGCACAAGGTAGGATTGGAGGAGCCTTTAGTTTGCAACATCCACACTTCAAGCCCAAAGAACATTCGCATGAGGGAGCGTGTTAAAGTATAAACCTATGTCTGAATCTTCAAACATCAGCTTAAACTTTTGGCTAAGTTAGTTCTTGAATAATTAATATGACATTGTATGGTATGCACATGCACTTGTAGTCTAGCACATGCCAAACACAACATGGCAAATATGCATTGCCCCTAATTTTCATACAGTTTCTATAAAAAAAAAAACTAATCAAAATATTAAAAAATGGAGCAAATTTTTGAGTATTTTTATTGATCAAATATGAACATCAACAGGTGCAGGTGAAAGAAGAGGGTGATCTAGTGGCTTCATCAGGCATATTTTCCCATATCAGTGGTGTGAATTCATTCAAATGCAATTACCAAATCCAGTCTTGGATCTGAATTTAGCTCTACATACAGTTTTGCTAGAATTGATGACCCTGATATGATTTACATAAAAAAAAAAAAAAGTAATTAAGGGACAATAACAAGTGAAGGGGTCATAATGAAGCCTAGTACTATGAATAACGTAGTTTACTTATATTTAGAAATATCTGTAAAAGTTAATTAGCTAATTTGTAGGTGTTGGTAATTATTTTATCCCATGTATATGGAACTTGTCTTCCTTGGATTTGTTCATGCTGTGGGAATGGTGTACAATTTTATAAATATTTTTGAATAATTAATGAAGATTATATTAGACTTAAACTCCAACAATTGTATATGCAATGTTTATGTTTCTTTTTTTTTTATTTACGTTTAATTTCATCAAATTTTCTACGGTTACAATATTTGAATTTGGAGAATATGTATTTTTCTAATATTAAAAAATATCCTTAAAACAGTCTTCTATACGATTTGGAATTTTATTAAAGTAGTTTTTTTTTTAAGATTATTGGTTTTCGACATGCATATTGTTTTTAATTATTATGAGTATAGACTCAAGGATTAACACAAAAAATTGTTACAAAAAGAAAAGAAAGCAATCACTGAAAAAACATTTAAAAAAAATGGGTGCTATGTGCCAAGCTCCTTCCCCCCCCCCCCCCCCAAAGTTTCTTTTTTCCCTTAACAATAGAGTTGGGAAATACGTCACATAGAATTTGATTCCTGTTCGTGTCAAACTTAAATGGATTGAAAATATCTTGATTTGACTGTAATCCATTTATTAAACAGTAAGTCTTGTATGAAACCGCGCGTCTCACGATAACTTCTATCATGAGACGTCTCACATACTCATTAACCGCCTCATAAATTTAAAAGAAAAATATGTTGCCATATAAGCAGTCTCATGATAAATCACCGTAAGACCGTCTCACGTAAGAATTTGTGTTTATTAAATGGGTCAAAAAATCATCACCTATACCCATTTAATCTTTTAGGGATTGGACTTGATTTTGACTTGTTTAACCCATTTAAGATAAATAGGTCGAGTTCAGGTCACCTGATCACCTACATACTCATTTAATGTTTTCAGCTAATACATAATTATATAGGAGTAAAAAAGAGGTTTACACACCATATAGAGCAAATACTGTGTAAAACCTCCGTGATTTGTCACAACTCACTTTTTAAATTTTTTTAAATTTTTATGTTCCCAATTATCACATAAAAGGGTAAATGGTAAACTAAAAAACAGGCTGACTATTTAACCCATTTAATTGAACGGGTTAAAAAGATTTTTTTTTTTGTATTGAGAATTTCGACCTGAACTTAGCCAATTTAATTAAACAGGTTAGATTTTTCAACCTATATTAAACAAATTTAAAATATTTATCCAAATCTTTGCATCTCTAAGACAAACTACACTCCTTGTCAAAACCATAACTGTAGTAAGCTTCTATTTTTTTAATTAAAAGAACCATTTAAGAGCAAAATGGGACTAAAACTATTTTCTTTCAAAATCATGGAAGTTTACTCCTATCAAATATAATTCAAATAAATTAATTGAATTTAATTTATCCCAACATAATAAAATGATACCAAATATTTTTTTTTCCCAACTTATTAGAACCAAGTGGAAGAAAAATCGAATTTGAAATAATCCTATATAATCCTTCTTTCTTAAAATGTATATAACACACAAAGATTAATATCAGTCATACTCAAACTCAAATTTTTAATAATAGCATCCCCAGTGTTCACATACATGGGCTGTTTAAGAAGCCCAATTAACAGCACCCCCCCCCCCTTCAAGGAAGAACTGGGCCTACACCATTGTTTTTTTCCTTGTTTTGGTTGGTTTTTTTAATTTTAATAAAAATCTGGATATTAATATTAATGTCTCATGGTTATGGATATCAAAAAAGAATTCTCATTGGTCAATAGGATCACATGCACGGCCATGCGTTATGGAGTATTGCATGTGGCTCTATCATCTATAATGGAGCAATTAGGGCCTGATATAATTGGAGAAAATTGACTTTTTATACTGTTTTATAATATTGTTATTAGATTGAGAGTTAGAAACCAATAATTTGAGCAGGAGAAATAGCTCTCAATATTTTAAAATTTGTTTGTATTTATTTTTAATACTAAAGGGATGTTTTCAGATTGTATTTTTCAAGTAATTTTGAACAATATTGTCCTTAGAACAACACAAATATATGAAATGTAAGTTGCATACGTATATTTAGAAGTTCACATTGCATAAAAAAAATATAATATGAAATCATCCATTTAATTAATATTGATCGGAATGTTGGGTACTCTTTCTTCAGATCAAACTATCGGCATCCGAACTCTCCAAAATTCAGATTATTAATATCCAATAATCATTTATGATATAACTTTAATAGAGGAACATTTCATAAAATTTAGAACAATGGGAAGTCTTACACAGATTAATTAGACTATTTACTCTCTTTCTTTAAAACTTGTCATTAAAATGGCCCTATACTAATTATTCAGAACATGTGCAAAGTTAGGGGGGTTTTTTTTTTTTGGAACAGATGCAAATTATACTCGTATTATTTGTAAATTCGGAAAATCTTGTGTGTTATTCAATTAATCAATTATCTAGATGCATATCGACATTTATATATATTGATTTAATATGAGAACTTTTCGAACCCCCCAAAAAAAAAATAGTGTGAGAACTTTTGATGTAAATGAATGCAAATGAAACAAAAATTACTGCAGAACACAAAGATCATCAATAAAAATACAAGATATCGATCATAAGTTATAAGTAAACCAAAAAGACACTAAAATTTGCATATGTAACACAATTAATCTCAAATTAACCACAAATTAGATTAAAATAGACATATATATTAACTTATTAAGAGAGTTTAGAAAAGAGCCTGATTGAAGAAGCACTAAGTGAAATTCTCCCACTAATGATGCTTGTTGATCTCTAATAGTGTTCATCCTTCAAAACGCCCCCCAAAAAAAGGTTAATAAGTTCATTTATATATAAAACAAATCCAACAAACAAATAACTATGTGAAGTATTTTTTGGTGTGAGAGCAGCAAGAAGAAGGGTGAAAAAAAAAAGGAAAAAGACCTTTTGAAAAATCTATATATAAGTTATTTTTGTCTAAGTTGTTGAACAAAATCAGGATCTCCGAAAATCCTGTTGTTATGACATTCACTAGTTCATTACATAAAATTTGCATGTAAAATCAGCAAGGATGAATATTTCTTCCTCGAAATCAGCATCTAAGACCGGGCCACCCTTCTAAAAAAAAATAATCCAAAAACAAAACAGAAATCTACTTAAGAGATAACGTTCAAAATCTAATTACATAAAAGAGAAATTTTATTGATTTCATTTGATTCAACAAATAATTAAGTTCGATAGGTTCGTTTATTTTGTTATTGTTACTGTTAAACCTGTGATATATGCATTATTATAAGGGGACTAATCAGCACAAGTTGATTCAAGTTGTTTGATATTTGTTTTCTTTAAATAAAATCTCGAGTTCGAGACTTGAAAATGGAGAAAAATTGTAATAAAAGTGCTATATTTCTTGTTGGACCAACAATAATTATGAGATGAGACAGCCATTTAAAAAAATAACTAATAATCCAAGGAATTAACTACTAATAAAACAAAAAGTTAGTTATTGGTTTGGGTATTTATCTTGATTTTGTCATACATAATTGACAAGTGAATAGACATAACACATATATAATTGATTGCTGAATAAATATAATTATAGTCAAATGCTCACATAATTGGTTATAAGTCACTATCGTTAGATCAATGTTTCACTTTATTTTAGAGGCTACCCCCCCCCCCCCCCCCCAAAAAAAAAAACAAAATTTAAAGTAATAGAGGATGGAGCATGTTATCCTCATTAACTTATAATGCATTTGACCAACGTTTCCGCATGAAAATAATGACATGCTAACTAATCAAAATATAATGAATTAAATGGAGAATCTGCCCAAAAGCCATGTACTGTACATTTTGCATGACACTTTCATACGCTTTGGTTCATAATTATCTATATTAGGTTGAGATGTCACACTTTTCGGCCCTTTTATATAGACATTATTTTCTCCAAAATACGGTTAGTTGTTTTACTAATTGTTAACCGTTTTACTAGCGATTAGTTGTGACTTACTAGAGGTTAGTTGTTAACTATTCAACTAACGATTTAAAATATTTGCATTTGGTAAGTGTAGTTGTTGAAGTAATAGATCTATATAAACTGGCTAAAAAAAAGACACAATAAATATAGGGTTTTGGTAAATAAAAAGAAGAATGTTGTAATTGGTAGTGCAACAGCTAGACAAATGTTCTTAAAAACTACTTTTATTAGTTTTTGAAAAATACTACCTAAACCTTTAACCACTATATCATTCACTATTTTACCAAACACTTTTAAATAGTGACCTATAATATTTTGACAACTAAAAATTACTAACCTTTACTTCGGCCATGTTCTTTTCGTGGTTTAATGAACCCTACCTACTCCTTCCCACACCCACATACTCTTTCCCCCCTCTTCCTACTCTTTCTCACACTTAAAAAAAAAAATACAACTCCTTCCCTCCTTCCCACTCCTTACCCCCTTTCCCACACTATTTCATTCAACTCTCACCTACTCTTTCCCCCCATTTTCCACACTTTAAAAAAAAATAACACTCCTTCCCCCCCCCCCCTTTCTCACTCTTTCCCACATTTCCCACACTCATCCATCTCACATCCATCATTTCCCACTGGAAAGAACAATACCTTCAACATCTATAACCGAACACAGTCAAAACTAATATTATTATAAGTCAATCATTGTATTCACTATGAGATTAATTCCAATCCCTTTCCTACCATTATTTTTCCTATTTTCCTCTGAATTTTTAGCCCTATGTAGAGAAGTATAGATCATGGAAAAGACAAACAAATAGTGTTGGTGGGGCAATCAAAAATTGTTAGTTAGAGATTCTCCAATCAGGAAATTAAAAAGCCCGCCAGAGTCAATGAGCCGAAGGAAACACAACTAGAAGTTGGCAATTATTATTAACTAATTGAAATGTAACGCCACAGCATACATTTATGGTTTGATTTTTTTCTTTTTTTTTTTTTGGGTGTGGGTTTGTGGAAAACTTGTATGCCTAGTCAAACCTACAAGTCAATACGTTCGCCGTCAATTCATTGATTTTTATTACGTTGCATACTAAGAGTATTTCCAGCAGAGTTTCAGTTTTTGAAATTCTAATCTGTCATGTCAGTAAAAGTTTTACAATTTTGGAACTTGCATTTCATCACTTCTCCAACAAATGGAACTCAATTTTAATCATACAATAAAAAATATTTGTCATTGACCCACTTTATAACACACAATCTATTTTTTAAATCATTTAAAAATTATATATTACTTCTAAAAAAAAAAAACCAGAAGTGGCACGGGAGGGGGAACGCATAGGCGTGTTGACATGCGTTTCCCCTTGCTGCCAGCATTTCATTGCCGTGCAAGTGACACACGGGCCCCATGTTTTCCATGCGAGGCAACCGCTGCCCGTGGTCTAAAACCATTTAAAAATTGAATTCCTGTGTTTGATAGTTAAAAAGAAAAAGAAAGAGAAAAAATCGTACTTGACAAATACCAACACCCTTTCCGGTCCTTTTATAATTGGCATAATCTCTATCAAGAGCATGTTTTTAAAAATTACATTAGTAAAATATATTGAAATAACTTATATAACAAATATTTATATATATATAGAGAGAGAGAGAGAGAGAGAGATAGATATAGCAAGTGAAAGCACATATTCTTAAAAATATATAAAAAATTGTCTACAATTAAATCATCAAGCATGAATTTGGCAATTTATATTACAAAAATGGGCCGTACTTCCTGAATTTGTTTATCTATCTACAACTTCTGTCAATTTCCCGAGAATATGGGAATTTTAGGGAATAATTTGAAGCTAAGCAAAAATAGTTTAACCCACAAGCTTTGAGTGGTGGGAAAGTAAACAAATGGAAGAGGTCTCTTGACAACTATATCATACTCTTATGAGTACGAACTCCTACCAGCCACGTCAGTGTCATATATTAAAATTTGTTTATGTGATAAATACATGCATATATATATATATATATATATATATATATATATATATATATATACATACACACACACACACGGTAAGAGAGAGTACACACTCATAGATATATGATATACATTAACGGTCTCTTGATGAGTACATGGTTTTTGGGGATATCTATCATAGTGTTTTCTCTTCTTTGTTTTTTCAGCTGTAAACTTTTTTTTCAATTTAAAATTTTATTTACGAGGAATAATATCGAGAAAATAGTTGATACAGATTGAAATCAGTCTCTTTATTTATAGGGATAAAATGGAATTTACGGTGACATTTTTATTAACTTGTGAGCGTGAAAAAATTGAATTGCATTTATTGGTTGCGTTGCAATTAGCTATGTTAAATGTTCTAACGTACTTTAATTTGTTTTTACAATTGAGAATTTTAAAGCATGATTCTGAATTTGAATTGAATTGAATAAGATCTAAACAAATAAATTTGTTCCACGTATTGCCTATTTCAAAAAGCATACCTACTAACAACATCAAATTTATGAAAAATTTGTTACAATTGATTTTTTTGAAAAAGGCCAATCTATCCTAAAATATGTGAAAGAGGTTGTGATTCAACGACATGTAATTTTCAGACATAAACATCAATTTAGGCACTGGGCCTTTTTTCAACTACATGTGGCTAGAAGTGGACCTTCAAGTTGTCTAGTTCTTATGTGCACTGTGGGCATAAATTCCTCTTGTTTGAGCTAACTTATGACTTATGAGGCACTATTGAATTTTCTTGCGAACTCATACTGTTTTAAAAATGTGATTTTATTGGGTTAGTTTGACCTGTATATTCTCCTATTTTGTTTGTTATCAATCTGTTGAGTTATTCAATGCATAGAAAGCTTAGTCGATAAATAGCTTCGCGTTTCATTGCCGTTGCAAGCAATTCGTTCCATAAATCATGGAATGCTGGACCTCAACCCTGAAACTCATTCGAGCGATAGGAATGCTTTTATAATTGGAGAAAATTATATCCCCAAATTGGGGACAAACTCAATTTCAGATTTCAATAAGGGAATTCTCAACATTTTTGTGCATATACTATTCTTTTTAATTTGAAATTTACACATCAATTTGCTTGTGTATTTTACCTTGCATAAAAAATTTACATTTTGATTCTTATGCTTTTCTATTAAGCAGGTAACTTCATTAGTTATTAAAATGTGTATCTTATTTGCATAAGCATAAATGCAGTAAAGTTCACTCTTTATCTTGCGCATTTATTCAAATATATGAGGATAGTTGAGTCTCAAATTTGACATTTTTAATTTGCAAATATCCCAATACAATATCCATTTATCAAATTAACCAAAAACTTTAAACTATCTGACAGTCAAGGGCTGCAAATTATTTGATAATCCTTAGATAATAAATTTTGGTTGCCGTATGTAACAACTTCTTTAATTTTTGAAACTAACCCCTATTTTCATGGTCTTTTTTCATGCAAAAGCAAATTTCTTTTCATCAGACAAGCCGCACTACAAATCTATAAATTCAGGTCTATGATATTAGTTTTAGTTGAGAGCGATGATCAAATTGCTTAGAGCATATGCAATGGTGATTCATAATTTTGGATCATAAGTGGGGGCCCACACTCTTCACATCATCTCACAAGCCAACATTTTCTCTCTTCTCTACATCCCATGGATCACCAAATAAAATAATATTTTATAGACCCTACCACTATCATATTATTGAATTTTAAACTTTTAAAGGCTTACTTAGCAAAAAAAGAGAGAGAATGTGTGGGGGGTGGATCACAAGCGTGAGCTGGACCGTGAGATAAGCGAAGTAGATCACTGATGTTTAGTATTGCTTGGACCGTAAGTCAATTTTTTTACTCAGAAGTCTTACATTGCAGATGCTCTAAAACTTTCCTTTTGTAAGGCCGTTAATGCAAATAATAAATGATGTCCGAGGAACAGTGAATGTAATGCAAGTAATAATCGAACGAATCTTTGTTTCTCAATTTACGATTACAATTCCTTCCCATTTGCGAGCCACTTTCTCTCTCTCTACAGTCTTTGTCAATGACCCAGAAAAATCGCCTAAGCAAACAATGCAAATGACAAACAAACTAAAGTTGAAATCTTTTTCCGTGTCACCCTCTCCCTTTCCCTCTCTAATTTCTACCCAATTTCCCCTGTTTTCTCTCTGTCGATTTCGTTGTCTACCTTCTTTCCTTCGTTAGCTAGCAATGGTCTTTTCTTGGGTTTTGCTATTAGCTAAAGAATTACCTAAGACCACAGAAAAGCGAGGAGAAAAACAATTTTTTTTTTGGTGGGTCCTGAAGAAAATTTTGGATTCCAAGTTTTGGAGCAGAAAAAAATGAATATATTTCAACGAACGTGGCTTACGGTTTCAAGCACCTCTTCCATTTGTAGTTAGTTTCGTCTCCACACTCTCTCTCTCCCTCTCTATATTTCTACGTGTAGTTGAACTTGAATAGTTGGAGTTGATCTCTGTGGAGCATTTTCTCGAGTAGGTGGTGGGCACTTGCCTTTTAAGTCTTCTGACTTTTGGGTGCTTTAAAAGTGATTGATCTTATTTGGAATTCCGTGTTTTCTTCACTTGGGTTTGTGATTTTGGATCTAACATTCCCGAAGAAGTGTCAAAGTTGCAATCTTTTTTTGGAGGTAATATAGACTTTCTTGGGTTTTCCTTCTTTCTCTTGTGTCTCTGCTGGTTGGTTGTTTAATGAATGTTTCTCGGTAATTTTCAACTTATGGCTGGGGTGCAAATGCTGTGTTTGTTGAGTTGAGCAGTAGTTGGGTAGTTGCTGAATGATTCAGATTCTGTTTCTGGGTCAGTAAAGAAAATGGTGAGGGGTCAAACTGTTGACGTTTTGAATTCATTTGTCATATGGTATCTATTACTGTTACTCCTGCCTAGCTATTAAAGTTACTGCAAATCTGTAAGCGTTATGCTATGTGCCATAGTTGCATAATTACATTGATTGCTCTGTTCCTATGTTCCAATTGGAATTTTTTTTGGCTTAATTTTCCATGCGTGACGCTTCTGCTGTGTTCTGCGACTTGTTCTCCCTCTTGCCTCTTGGTTTGCCTATCTGACCATATTTTCTTTAATGAATTGCATCCCCTTGGTTGCTGGGAAATTTGATCACTTTTTTTAACATATGAATGAATTTCATCTTGCATGTGTTATTCCAAATAGGATGAATGGATACATACTTTTGAGTTTTGAGACCCTACTTGGCAAATTTTGTTGAGTTGATTACACTGTCTTATGATTTTGCTTCTCAGTTTGTCCCCTGCTCTGGCCCCAGGACTTACAAGTTACAATAGCCTGAAATAATACATATTGATAGTCTAGTTTTTGACTAATTGATTGCATTGTCTTTATGAATTCTTGTTTTCTCTGTTTGCTCATCAAACCGGCCCCATTGCTAGGAACTATTTTGCCTTTTGTGATGCTCTTTGGTATCAATTTTTCAGAAATTTCTTTTGCGACTTCTGTCAATTCACCGTGCGGATTCCGCCCAGCCTCTTCTTTCTTTACAAATGATCATATTCGGACTTGTTGATTTTCTACTTTTCAACTATTCATGAGATCTTTGGCTTTCAGTTGATGATATCCTCATGTACCAATCCGGCAATGTATCAACATTCTCCCATATGCTGTCCTCACTTTATTGTTGAATTTATGGGATTTCTGTCAACGTTTTGTTCTGTTCTGCCATTGCTGTGTTTTGGCTCTATGTTATTGATTTGCATTCGTCTTCTGCACTCTGCCCTTAGTGGAACATAAGTTCATCTTTCATCCTTTTGATTATCTATTGGCTGATCTTATTTCGTTCCAAGTTCCTTGATATAGGTTGCAGAGAAAGACCTTAGGCCTATCTGGAAATTAGAGAAGTCGGACGAGCTGGACTGATTGAAGGCTTAGCATGGGAAATAAATATGCTGGCAAAGAGAATAATCAGAATGAAGGAGATGTAGTTTACAGCTCTGGGAAGAGTGATAAATTTACAGGCCCTAGTACCCTCTATATTTCAGAATCTAAAACGTGGAGCTTGGTAAAGGGTGCAAAACCAGGAACACTGATACTGCGTTTCACACAGTCGGAAACTGGCAAAAGCTGGTTCAAGGAGCTGTTCTCCAAACGATCTTGTGGTGTAGGGATTAGGGTCCCGAAACATCTTGTAAGTTTAGATGAGAAGTATTTGAGACGATGCTTGGAAGTAATGCATATTAATGCATTGAAAGGCGCTTCTTGTGCTTTATCTGTAAACTTGAGTTTCTCAGATATGGGATTTATACCTGAATATGTGACAATTCCAAAAAGTAGTTCATTTGAAAGGCTGAAACATGCAATTGACTATCCAATGGTTGTTGGAACTGGAGATTTAGATGTGAGCTCGGCAGGTGAAGGAATTGTGGGGTCTGTTATGGGAAGTGACAGCATGATGAGCATATTGAGAAGTCCTTTGTTTCAGAGACTTGGAATCTCAGATCATGAGGCAAGGTTTGGAGGGACAAGCTTATTTGAAAATAAAAGATGCATTCCTCCTGAGTACCAGAGCTCTCCTGGTCGGCTAAGTCGCAGCCCATTTCAGAAGCGTGGGAAGAAGACCTTGGCTTTTAGAAATCAGGAATACAGATCTGATTCGGTGCAGCAAAGTCCTATCTCCATATCAAGTGGACTATCTGTGCCTTCTGATCAATCTTCTGCATTATCTTCTTCTCCCTTTGAGTCTCAAGGAATGCTTCAATGCACATGGGAAGGTGGTATTCCACACTTTGCTTTCTCCTTGGATGGACAGAAAGAACTTTATGCAGCCAATACGTGCAAAGTTGAGGTAGCCAATGATAAGACACTGGACTATGTCTACTCCTTTCGTTTAATGCCAAGTGGCCGAAATATGTTTGATTTTGCTGATAGTGAGTCTGATCTTGTCGGCAAGATGAGAGTCTCAACATCATTTTCACTATGTCCAAATAATTCTAGAGTCATGGAGACCGAATTTGTTTTGGTTGGTGCAAATGAAAACCATGCAAGGGAGATGCAAGTTTCGAGCCTCAATAACAGGCGAACCTCGAAATTTTCAAAGGTCATGGAAGTCTGTAAGGGTGGTCACTCATTAAAGCAGCGAACCCCCTCCCTAGTTGGTCGCAATCCCAAATATTTTTCTGCTGAGGAGGGCTTAGAATTTTGCAACAGTTTGAATCAACAAAGAAGAGCTAATCTTATAGGGATTGATTTTACGCCAAATTTTGAACTGGCAGCAATTGTTTTGAAAGATCATATCGAACATGAGACAATTGAAGAGGAAGTTGGAGGCTGGGGCATTAAATTTCTCAAGAAAGCTGAGATTAAGCAAAACATTGTTTCTCCAGATGCCTCTGCAGCTGCAGAATGTTGTCTAAGGAATGCGACCAAGTGTCCTAGAACCATGGACATTATAGTTCCTGCAGGCCATCATGGTGGACCGAAAACCAAGGATGGTGGACCTACTAGTCTCATAGAGAGGTGGAGATTAGGTGGGCACTGTGATTGCGGTGGCTGGGATATTGGTTGCCCGCTAAAAGTTTTGAAGGCTAGACCAAGAAGAGAAGAGGGTTGGCCCTCTTCCGAATCACCTGGTGACTGCAAATCATTTGTTGTTTCAACAGAGGTGCGTTTTTCCTGTTCTCTGAAACTTTCTTATTTAATTACCTCATGCCTTTGTTTTCCAAGTTATATGACTTCAATTGTCCAACTAATTGCACTTATGCTAGAAACCAATAACACGTGTGCATTTGTGGTTTTCATGTGCTTATTAAGCTGGCTATATATCAACTGTTATGAGTGATGGGTTGGTAACATGAAAACAAGGGTAAGGAGGGTCTTCTACCTTGCTAGTCAAACTGTACTATTAAAGCATTTGCCTGTCTGCTGGAGATCCACCTGTTATTTATTTCTCTTGTATTTTAAAATACACATATATTGGATAGGGTGTCACACTGACCATAGAAGTCGTCGACCCTTCTCCGCAATGTAGCTTCATGCTTGCTTTTAGATTTCTTTTCATCTTGGAAGCTATCTTGATGCAATGCTTGATTTGAGACCCTTCATATTCTCCTAGTCAACACCTACCAATATGGTACACCTCCTGCAATCCATGGCCCCCCCCCCCCACCCCCCCTCCCCCCAAAAAACAAACAGAAAAAGAAGTGTACACACTCTTGTATGCTTGTGTCAATTGGTTATTTAAGGCCGATCAATCTCAGATTGATGGAATACTAACTTGGATTATCTCACAGTTGTGTCAACTTTGGGTCAACTATTGGTTATGCTAGTAAGCTTGTTAAGTGCTATCAATATTGACGGGGAAAATATGGGCCCATTTAGCTATGGTTCAGGCTCATTAAAGTTCTAAACAAGCAAAATTTAAAGGTGGAATATTGAGTTTGGTTAGGTTTACTTTGCCAAATCTACTTTTTGTTTGTTGTATTGCAGCTATATATGCATGAGAGGTGTCTATATTCAGTTTTGTTTTGTATTGTATTCTTGAATTGCAACTATATTTGCATGAGAGGTGCCTATCTGTTAACTTTGCCCACTCAGTCTATTCTCTAGCCTTCCTTGTTTCTCAGCCACCACTGGAACTTTCTGGGAGGGCCAGCTACATCAAGCAGATTCTCTCTGCTGCCCTGGTTCATTTTAGCCCTAGAAACTTGTAGTTACCAGAGCCAAGTTCTATCAACATCCAAGTTCCTTGTAAGAAAGCTCAACCAAATTTAAATCGACACCTTGATGTCCCATGCAGGATCTGTGTGTGTGTGTGTGTGTGTGCGTGAGCGTGTTATGGTTTTTTTTTGGGGGGGGGGGGGAAACTGTGTTCTACCCCATGTAAAAAGAAGTAGAGGAGTTCATTGATGCCTTTTCCTTTTAGCTTACTATAATTTAAGCTAACGAATCCCACAAAAGTGATTTTTCAACTGTCATGAAGAGACAAATGTTGGAAAGCTAAACATGTGGAAAATACTGTGTCTGCCTTCGTTTCCTGATTTATTCTGGGGATTTCGGTGTGGCTCAGGTGATGAATTGCACTATGGAGCATGGTTCTCTATTTACTTATTCTAGTTTAGGTAGTTCGACTGGCTTAATGATCAGCTTGGCTGCTCGGGCAAATAGCTTTCTTGCTAATTTGACAACATCCATTTCAATTTTTCTCGGGTTTTCAAAATCACTTATATCAATCATGTAACTACTCCTTCACCTGTAAAATGAAGACGACTGGATTTACACTTGATGCAGGGTTTAAAGCAAGGAATACCAACCCTGAAGATGGTGAACATACATGAAGGCTTGTATTTCGTTGGTTTCCAGTCCTCTTATCTGTCACCTTTGCAGTGTTTTTCAATTGCAGTGGCAATCATTCACTCTCAGAGTTCATCTCTTCGACCAAAATGTGTACATGATTGATTGCAGGGACAAACAAAATTGTCACGTATTGCAAGGTTCTGTGTAGATTTAGCATTTTTTGAGTGTTTATAGCAGCAGCAAAACCAGGATTAGCTGAATTACATATGATTTCCTGTAATTATTAGCCCATAGGTAGAGGGTGATTTATTGTTAGCAACTAGTTCTACGACGCGTGTGTGGGTTAATCATGGAGTAATTTTAGCACTTTCAGATCACTCACAGTTTGTTCTCCGGTTTGAATTATCGGAAACGAGATGATCATTGTATTCAAATCACTGTGTTACTGAGTGGTATTGATTTCTTACACCGGATTCATTATCTTTAAAATAGATGCATTGTGTGTTGGTATGAGCCATTGAGCTCTCTTTTGGCAAAGGAGTCAACATATTAGCATAAACACGAAGTAACCTGCATTAGCAGGTGCACTGACTGTGACTTCACCAGGCGACCTATGCGTATTGCTAAGAGCATTCTTAGGGCATCCCCAACCCAAGTGCCAATTTTTCACTGCCTATATCACTCCTATATGACATATAAGCAATTATATATTAAAATATAAAATATATAACAAATACACCCCAAAAAAATATATATAAAATAGATATGGGAGCATGTGCTCCCGAGTGTACATAATAATATGCCCCAATTTTTGGAACTCAAGTTTGCCACGTTAGCAAAAATTTCATATTTTTAGAACTTGCATTCCATCACTTCTCCAACCCATGGAACTCCAATTTGAATAACCCAATAAAAAAATTTATCATGGACCCACTTCATAACACACAACCTATTTTTTTAATCATATAAAAATTATTTATAACCTCAAAAAAAAAAAAAACAAAAAACAAGGAAGGATGGCACGCGGGTAGGCACGGTTGGCCAGGTAGGCTCGCGGATTCTGGCACGCGTAGCCTGGGCTGGGGGGGGGAGGGTGACCCGCGTTGGGGGGGGGGGGGAGCTCGCGGGTATATGGCTGGGGATGCCCTTAGTGCAAGTTTCATTTTTTGGAACTCAAATCCGCCACATCAGCAAAAGTTTTAATTTTCTGAAACTTGCATTCCATCACTTTTCTAACTCATAGAATTCCAAACTAAAACTTTAAATTAAATATTTGCCATAGAGCCAACCATTAAATATATTTAATTACTTTTATCTTTTTAATTTTGTGTTTATATTATATGGTTATAACTTGTATAAATAATTTTTTATTTTCTGAAAAATAAAATATGTACTTTTTCTTGACTTGAAAAATGTGTATTTTTTTAAAATACCTGAAAAATTGTATAGTTATAAACATTTAATTGGGATGAATTTTTGACATTCACCATTCTCATATTTATAAACAATTTTCACATCAAAAAAAATTAAAACCTCCCAAAGAGTCATTTGGGTCAAGCGTCTAAAAATTTCCAAGCCCAAAGCTCCCAGTGCTGCCCAGTCCAATGGATATATTACTAGGATTTTTCTTTTTTTTCCCCCTTATCCGAGAACAAAAACACACCGTTTCACAGGTAGAAAGGACAAAAAAAAGGACACGTGGGGGCGGAACTCTACCCAGTTCCACCACACGTTCCTAATGCTCTGTGATGTACGCTGCAACCGACCCATGTGACACACATGACCCACAAATAGAACGCATGGCATGCACTGGTAATGCCCTAACAACACCGCCACCAACCTTCAGCAACATTGTATTGCGTAGGGTTAATGGACTCACAAACTGCACGTGGAACAAGACGCAGACTGCTAAATTTGTTATAAATATTTATCATTAGCATTCAGTCATTTTCAACACAATTTAACATTAGAACATGTGTTTTTGGATTTGTGAGAAATATTGATTAGCACTTATTGTTGAAACATGCTAAAAGTTGTTAAAACATACTGAATTGTGCTACATTGTATTGAATCATGATTATTTGATTTATACCAGAAAAGATTAATTGTGCTAAATTACATTGAGCTAAAAGTTGTCGAATGATAATAATAAGTTATTATGATATGTTCAAAGGATAATGCTCGCATTAAACATAGTTCAGCATAAGTCCATCTTTGTTTTACCTTTTATTTTATATTTTGATTATAGTTCACTATATAATAGACTAATGTTAACACATTGTGTTAATTAGAGATGTTTTTAATCGCTCAAAATTCATCCTCTGTGTTTTTTTGGTGGGTACTCCAATAGTGTAGCATGAACAAATGAAGAAATGATGGCCAATTGGCCATAATGTTTTTTAATAAATCATTTCGAGTGAGATATAAGGTGGTAATGTAGCCTATATTTATATTTATATTCATTTAAGACTGTACAAGTTCTAAATGAATGTTTTTTTTTTCTTTTTTCAAGAGTGTTATATGAATGATTTAAACTAGTATAGTAGGTATAGAAAAACAAAGAGTATCATGATTTTCGCAAAATTCAAATTGTGCAAAACACCAAAAAAAAAAAGAAAAAGAAATTGGCAAACACTCAAGGGAGCAGGAAGAGGGTAAAATGGTCCTTTTAGGGTCAGTATTGAGGCTGCGAGCCGAAAGCCCGAAACCCTAGTTTAGGCTTCGAATATAAAGTCGCCTTAAAACCCTTGCTTTTCTTCTTCGTTGCATCTCCTCCTTCTCTTCTTTTCCTCTCCAACTCTACTTGGAACGAGAAAATGTCGAAGCGAGGTATGTTTCTTTCCCTTTGTAAATTCAACACTTAATATGTTTTTGGATGCTTATTTTCTGTATGATTTCTTGTTTATTGTCACTGGAATAATTCGAAGATGACTAAAAAGAGCTAAAATCTGGTCTATGTTAGATGTAGAAATGTTATGAATCTTGCAGTTCAAAAAGCTATGCAGATTCAATGGTTTTAGATTTGGTTCACGTTTTATCTGTGGAATATGACTAGGGCTTTGCTTTTGTATAATGTTATTTTGGCTGAATGGAATATGATTTAGTGTTGGCATATTTGTGCTTATGGTTGAGATACCGTATGTTCTGAAGAATTGTGCCGTCAATATTCTTCTTTTAGATTGAAAAGGTGGGTCGTTGGTTTAGATTTCTGATGGGTGTACGTGACAGATGTAAGGTAGATAGGAGAACAAATGTGGAAAGACAAAACCTTGAAATTATTGTTTGATTTCACACCCAGTTCAATTTAGATCCTTGAGGATCTGAAGAAGTAGAGAAAGAAAATAATAGAATGAGAAGCTTATATATTTCAGGTTAAAGATGTTTTGGCCGTTACATGTTCTCCCAGCATTTGTGTTTAGGTATACTGCATATCTATATGTGCCTGTTAGCTTTGATGTGACAAGAACCTTTCTTTAGCCTGATCTTGTTGTGGGTTGTACTTGTTTTACTAAAATGGTGTTTAATGGTTGCCCTTTGAGTTGGATCCAACTTGGTTTATGTGAACGTTTAGGATCATTAATTCCTTGCTTACTGTGTTTGTGTATTCGGGGACATCAGGACGTGGAGGTTCGGCTGGTAACAAGTTCAGGATGTCACTGGGTCTTCCAGTGGCTGCCATAGTGAACTGTGCTGACAACACAGGTGCTAAGAACCTGTACATCATCTCTGTCAAGGGAATCAAGGGAAGGCTGAACAGGTTGCCTTCAGCTTGTGCTGGGGACATGGTCATGGCTACTGTGAAGAAGGGGAAGCCTGATCTCCGTAAGAAGGTCATGCCCGCCGTCATTGTCAGGCAACGCAAGCCATGGCGCAGAAAGGATGGTGTCTACATGTACTTTGAGGGTTAGTTACTCTACTACAAGTTTCCTTTCAAATGAAGCTCTTGCGCTGCTGACATATACCCACTTTTTTTTCTCTTATTTGTGATGTTCTGCATTCTACGAAAACTAATTTATTCTACCTTTATTGTTGATTGGTTGGTTATCAGTTCCTTTCCATTGGGAATTGTTTCTTGCTAAGAGTTCAATTCCCTGAGCTATGTGCTAGGGCATTTTTAATGTTGTTATAAGTTTGTAGCCTGAACCATCAATGTAGATTGTATGGGAGGGATGGTAGCATTCCTTAACACCTTTTTGGACATGCATAATTTTGTATGAATTACTCATGGTGCATTTCATTTTGAGCTCTTGTAGACTTCTGCTTTTATTTAGTTTGTGACATCCAGTCCAATCTGCATATATCCTTACAGATATCCAGTTGTCAATACTTGAAGGCTCATTTGTATGCTTGCATGTTTTGAAGATATTAGTATCCTTCACTGTCCTGCTGCTAGGTGAATAATATTTCTCTGCATTTAAATTGATATCTCATAATGAACTCATTGACTGATTTTGCAGATAATGCTGGAGTTATCGTCAATCCAAAGGGTGAAATGAAAGGTATGGTTACTATTGTAGACATGATCTTTTTGCTTGGTAAACCTGGGACAAATGTCGTATGTTCATATGGTCTGGCAGTGTTGGCGATGTGCTGTTTTCTACTCTTCTGCCCCTCTGCTAACTAATGCTAATGGTTTTTGTGCTTATAGGGTCTGCCATTACTGGGCCAATTGCGAAGGAATGCGCTGATTTGTGGCCTAGGATTGCAAGTGCTGCCAATGCTATTGTCTGAGGGATTGTCCTTTTGTTTCTTTAGGCTTTTGTTTCAAGTGAAATTTTGATTTGCTATAGATTTTGGAATGTGCGATCGTAGTCGCATGGTTTGAACTCTGAAGTATGCACTTTTGTCAGGATCATATAAGAATCAGTTTCTGTTTATTCGAATGGTAGACTCCACTTTAGGCTTTTGCCAATGGCAAATCCCTATTTTATCTGTTTAGCGAATCTTCTTTTGAATAATTTCTTTTTTCATGGCTCTAATGTTCAAAGATTGCTCGACTGCAAGAATTGTATGTGCTCTAACGTGTGCTGATTGCTCATTGTTGTGAGATATTAGTTTTGTTTTTTTTGAAGAAAGGTAAGTAGTACAATCTAAGAAGTTCTTTAGAATTTTTGTTTATAGATTATCTTCATAGAAGATGAAATGTAAATCCTTGAGGAAATTTATTCCACAGAATCGAAGAACATAAGAAAAGATCAAAGTTTTCTAGCTGATGAGCTGCTTAGTTTGCCTAAACTATGAGTAATGAAAAGTGAAAACATGGTTATACAAATGGAAATAAATAGTGATATTATGTAAATATGATTTGGATTTCTCATGGTGCTTTTATCCCACCCTGAAGTGCATAGATGAGTATTTTGTCATTGCCCTTGATGTGAATATCGGTGAAGTTTCTGCTTGTGCTGCTGTTTTTAAACCATTTTCATAGTTGTAGCGTCTGTTGTCAAGATTGGTGTTGCTTTTAATTTAAATACTGCTGTTTGAATAAATCTTTCTTCTCAATTACGAATTATAAATCCTCTTGTTGCTTCTCGCAATGTCTTGGACCCTTTTAAGTTGATTTTGACTTGGACCCTTTTAAGTTGATTTTGACGATTCCTCCTGATGGTTTCCTCCATACTATCCAATGCGCCTCCATACTATCCAATGCGCCTTCTTATGGTTGATGGCTGAAAGTTTTGAATTTGGTGGTTGAATATTTTGTGTAGCTTGTGCCTTATGCACCACTGCGAGACATTTAGTGGGACGTATACCTGCGTCATTCTTGGATGCCCGAAGCTTGTTCTTCATTCTTTGATGTCCGAAAGAAACAACTTTTTAGCTAACCATCTAATTCCTTAACAGTTTCTCTCAATTCATCACACAATTCACAACTAGTTTCTTTAATGCGGAGTTTTCAACTTTCGGCTTCTCCTTGTTCTTTTGAGGCCCTGGTTTTCTAATACCACCAACGCCATTTTTCCAGTCGAAAAGATCACTTCCGCAAGGGTGGTGATCGTAATACACACTTCTTTGATACATTGGTGGTGGGTGACCCAGCCAAAGATTTCCGCTTAAAGCTGGAGTTGTACTGTAGGAATGGGCAACTTGATTTTATCCTAAACATTAATGTCCGATTTCCGTCTGAGGTCCAGAGACTACATTATTAATATTAGTTAAGTAGGCATTCAGAACAAATTAATGGGAGGCTTCATACTTCGTACATATAATCCCAGATGCACATGGCAACCAGCTTTCTTTCTTTCTATAGAAAATTTACAGGAAGTTGCACAAGTGCAAATTGTGATATCTAGACACTTAGCAACCCTTTGATTTTTGAGGTATGAGTTACCGCAAAGCCCAAGCATTGGCCACAAGGTTAAGGATTCATCAGTTGGAAACACAAAAAGTGGCAAAGCCTTGCAAAAGCCCATCAAAAAGAGCAGTTAATCTCCTACTAACCACATCGTCTGATTCAAGAATCAATATTTGATCGTCTAATTGAAGAATCAAGATTGTATGTTCTCTACTCATCATATATTTCAAAGTCTAATTTATCCAAATTCACAACTCACAAGATCTCAGTAAACCTAGATGCATCCAAATTCTCACGATTGTTGAGATTCCAAATTATGCATAATTAATCTTTCCACGTCTGAAATGGTAGGAAACAAGACTCAAGAGGAAGGACACCCATAGTCATGCAAACAGAGCAAGTCTCAATTATAACTCCGGCATCCAAAACCCAGCCATAACTTCTCAAATTCACGGACAGTGGTCGAAAGGAAAACTTCACACTACTATAACCAAAGATGGATATTACTTTGTTTCATAGTATTGCAGAGGCTTGAGAACTCAAGTATTACATTACTCTGCACCTAACGATCCTCCTGGCCTCAGCCATCGCTATACGTAAAACAAGGCTCGTTGACTTGGCACTATGCTTATTCTGATGACAAAAGCAGAGGCAATTCTTACAATACTTACAGCAAGCGTCTCGTGAATCAGTATATCTTCCCTTCAAAGCCCATATTCATCTTTGCACAGTACTCGAACAAGCTGCCATCAAAACACCGTCTCACAGCTTCTTTAGATAGAAACCCTTCCTCGTCCCTAGCAAGAATGTAAAGGATTCCCCACTCTAGCTTACTTGCAATCCTGCATTACCCATGTGAAGCGTTACATAACCAAGTTGTCAAGATCAAATCATAGCAACCAGTTTTTATCAGGGGTAGCTTAGTGTACCAGCCAAATACATCAAATGCACATCGGTTCCCCTCTGTCATGCGCCATAGCTCACCGAATGTCAATTTATCAGGAACTGTACGAGCATACTTGCTGAATATGTTCTCCAAGTTCGATGGGACGAACCTGCAATATGGTTAGATCATTATAATTAGACAGAAAGGTGAAGGAGAGGCTGACAAATTCTGTAATTCATTATGCTTGCCTTCCTTCAGTGTCGTAAGTTCCAGAGTCACTCCCATGCTTTGACCTGTGTATGTTGTGTATGTATATAGGGAAGAGAGGAGAAGGCAACCACCCCTTGATTCATGAACACATGGAACATGAATTTTTAGTTAAAAATCTACACAGCAAGATCTGCAGATGTGCTAAAATGAAAGCACAGGTTGGATTCCTGTGCACTTCCGGCATTAATCCAACAATGTGGCAAAGAAAGACCCCCCCCAAAAGGGGGGGGGGGGGAGAAAGGGGTTTACTGTAAAGCCCTGTCAGCATACTAGCAACGAACAAGAGAGAGAGAGTCCAACTGGTGTGATTGAAATATCACAAGGTATCTTAATTCATGCCCCCTACTGTCGCAAACTCAGAATCATATATAGCTCTGCTAACACACAGGATGTAATCAATATTGTTTAGATTCCAGGAAACCAACCATTCTCATTATCCTACCCATGTTGACATGATTTGAAAGGTTTAGTTACTTGCAGTTACAGCATTTGGAAATACGTGAAAACTAAACTTGGGGTGCCACTTCACTCAATAGGCACAACAGGAAGTCAGGAACTTCAACTAGAATATTCTTTTCATTTAGCATTTCTAATAGGAATTTCAAAATCAGGACTCTAATTAAACCATCCACATGCATATTGTCCACAGAGCAGGAATCGAACTTAGAATTCCAAAACACGACTTTCAATCTACTGCAACCAACTTTCAATGTCTGCATAGCGACACAAAACCTATTAATTGGCTCTAGACTTTCCCAGGGGGAGGGGAGTCACAAATTGGGAGCCGCCTGCACTTTTTATTCTACTTACGAATCAACTCTATGGAAGTTTCAATAGTTCAACCTAACTTACATCAAGAGTGTACCAACTCAATGTTGCATTCATGACAACGGCCATGATAAGAGATGCAATCATGTTGAAACCGATCATCCGTAGACCTGAAAAGAAGAGGTGTACAAAGGACTTGATAAAGAAACAATGCACCATAAAACTTGTGTAATTATGCACAACTGTAAAATGCCACAATCTATGGGTTAAGACAACCTCAAACTGATCATGGAAGGAAAATGAGAATGATTATACTCAGAATAGGATGTTATACTCAGAACCGGATGTATGACATTATCAATTAAACCAACATTTACCACTGTAAGTCTCCCAAGGATATATGATTCCATCATCATCTTGGTCGAAGAAGGCTGCATGCTGTTGAAGAACACTCAAACCTTGATGATAATGGCCTGGAGTCCCATTGGGATGATCTGTATCAGGGGCAGCCAGTGCTCGAGGCAAATCTTCATATCGTAAAAGGAGGGTATTAGTTTGAAACAAGCTTTCAACGGTGATTTTATGACTCGCCCACCTAAGTAGCAAATTGCGCAGTATAGTCGATCCCATCTAAGTAGGCAGTCGCATCAATATTGTGGATTTCAGTAAGTGAACTGGCAGACTAAACAGACATGCTGAAATTGGACAAGCAGAAAATTTTCTTCATGTATCTGTCAGGAGCAAAGCTAGCATTTCATATCAAGGGGGGCTGTAGTATTATGCATATTGGTTCCAGATAGATGTAAGAAGTAAGAAAAACTTGAAGATGCAAAGTGAGGGTTACAAGCTTCTTAGCAACAACTCGCGTCTAGTATCTGGGGTACGGTAATTTGATCAACATTTTACAAGTTACAACTGTGTTTCTTCTGGGATTTCTGTGGGGCATTCATACAAACAGTTGGTGGGCAGTGTAAAATGAGGCAGAAAATGATTCAGACAACACAGAAGTTAAACAGAGAAGAGGAAGAGATGACATACAGGGCTTAGGAAGAGAAACCTCCAAGTCAGTGCGAACCTTGCGGTCAACAGTGACAGGGGAATAAGGAGCTTCAGTAGCCATGGAGTTCCTCGCCATCTCTGTCATCCCCATCCCACTCCTAGCCACCTCTGTCGCCATTTCTCTCTCTTCTTTCTCCCCCTACTGAAAGCAGCAAGCTTTGACGTAGCTAGCTAGCTTGGTTGTGCTTGTGAATAACCCAAAATGACAATCTTGCAGATGTTGAAGATACTTACTAGCGTGGCATCGTAACAAGTACACGAATACTTCTGCATGCAATCTTCCTTTCGAGTCGACATTTGGCTCCCTTTCAACTATATTGCTGGCACTCTCCTGTCACCACCCCACAACTTTTATATTGCGAGCCCAAGGCAAGCAGGTCAGCAATAAAAGAACTTGGGGATTAAAAAAGAAAAAACAAAAATTCCGAAAAGTTTTCAAAAGAATTCTGGACGTATTTCAACCTCAAATTGTTTAGATGATATTAATATGATTGAAATAATTTATTAATATTCAAATTTCTCGTCTAAATTCTTGTATTTTTTTTCTTAACATAAACAAGAGAAAAAACTTACTTTCTCGATTTTCCATAGTTTTTTTCCTTCCTATTTTTTCCTTAACTTTTCTTTCTATCAAATTTTTTAAATACCAATTAAAGGTATAAGATAAATTATTATTGACATATAAGGAATAGAATTCTCTGATGCATTGTGATAAATTTCGATCTTCAAATAAGGGAATTAAATTATTACTTAAAATCAAACAATCTTTTTAGCCTATTGAGTAGTTGAGAAAGCTGTCCATGAGATGAGATGCCGGAGGCGAAGAGAGTGACTAACAGCACATGCAGCGCATGACTCGTGAGGCAAAAAGGAGGAGAGAAAAAGGGGGTGAGGTGGGGGAATAGTCACACCAGTTGAATCACGACTTGCGGCTCACGGGAAGGCTCGGGGCTATGAGCCGATTTGCTGGCCTTGTTTTAAATTTTTTTAAATATTTTTAAATATTTTTTTAAATTTTAAAAATAAAGTTATGTGTTATAAAGTAATTTATGAGTACTATTTTATTTGATAAACAAACATAATAAGTCTGGTATTGAAGAGAAGGAAAATTGTGAATTGATGTGACATAAACAAATCTCTAAGCTAAAAAACTGACGCACCAGTCACCACTAGAATGCTATGGATCAAATTTGGATCACACGCTTCAAAGCCCACCCACCCCCAAGTCTAATCAACACAATTAGCCCATTACATTTTCCACCAATCTCCTTTTTCTAACGGAACGGAGGACATTCAAAACCAAACGGAGGACATCTCTCATCTCTGACGAGTGACAACAGCCCATTGTTTTCGAACGGCCTCTTCAGTTGATCTCCATTGAAGAATATCTCTGCCCAGAAACCACTAAGACGATAGAGAGAGAGAGAGAGAGAGAATGGCAAGTGAGGCGGAGGTTGTGGCAGAGCCGGTGGTAGAAGAGGCGGCGGATGCGGGAAAACAGCCGCACAAACTGGAGAGAAAGTGGGCGTTTTGGTTTGATAATCAATCCAAGCACAAACAAGGCGCTGCTTGGGGTGCCTCTCTTAGAAAGGCCTACACTTTTGATACTGTTGAAGAGTTTTGGTGGTATGTGAATTCTCCCCTTATTGGCCCTCCTTTCTCTGTTTCGAAATTACTGGATCTTTGGGTGTTATCTGATGTCTGTGATGTTTGGTTATCTGGGTTTTGCTTATTTTCATCTGGGTACCTTAAATTTGTTTGCCATTGGATCCATTTCTCAAGTTTGCGTAATTTTGTTAGTTTTGGTTGGATTTTGTCTCATGTGTTGTGATTGCTGATACCTTTATAATGTGCAATTGGGTCGGTTATGATATGCTATCATTGAATCATGAATGGGTTAGAAAATTGATAGTTCAAAGAAGTGAAATTGTTTTTTAAAACATCTTGGAATGCTGCAAGATATTCACATAAGATGATACTGTAGTGTTCTTCTTGTTGAAGCTCAGTGGATATGTCATTTTGTTTGAGTTTGGTGAATAAAGAACACATGCATCAGAAGTTGTTATTTTTCATGTTGAGTAATGCCGATGTGAATTGAAATTGGAACCTTTGGTGCAGTCTTTATGATCAGATATTTAAGCCAAGTAGGTTACAAGGAAATGCTGATCTTCACTTGTTCAAGGCGGGGATTGAACCGAAGTGGGAAGATCCTCAGTGTGCAAATGGAGGGAAGTGGACTGTCATCAGCAACAGAAAGCCAGATCTCGATAACATGTGGCTTGAAACTGTAATTCTTCGTTGGAAGCACCATTACCTTGTCTTTTTTTAATCAACTTCCATCAAGTTATTAAGTATCATGTGGCTGAGCAACTAACTTAAGGTTTGTTGTTGAGCAGTTGATGGCTCTAATTGGGGAGCAGTTTGATGAAGGTGATGAAATCTGTGGTGTGGTGGCTAGTGTGCGTCCAAAGCAAGACAAACTTTCATTGTGGACTAAGAATGCTGCCAACGAGGCTGTTCAGGTCTGATGATGTCTATTATTATGTTTAAATTTAGCATTGTTGTGAAGGTGATGCAGATGCCATAGGCAAGAATCTTTGCCTGTTGATGTGAAGACAATGCGCATGTATATCTCTTCCTTCAACCCCCCCCCCCCCAAAGCCTACTGAAAAGAAAAAAATTGTGTATTTGGGGCATCCTGCATTATGTTGGCGATGCCTGTGCCTGCTAATGGGATATTATGCATAGTGGACATGGAAGAAGGTTCGTCTTTGCTAACAGGGGTTCACTGATAGAAAATAATCTCCCTATTTTGGTGCTAGGTAGAAATAATTTAACGACCTATGATACACCAACAACGCGATCCTAGGTAGTGATTACCAGTAATGTTTCAAAGTGCTATTATCCAACTTCGATCTCCCCTTTAACGAAAAAAATCGTACCATCTTCAGGAAACTTAAAAGACATCTTAAGATCTTACGAATTTGTGGAAATCCTAAAAAACACTTTCCAACTTATAAGCTTTATTTCTCCCTAAAGATAAAACATTCCCGAACCATGACTTTGGACATCCTACATGGCCCAGATTCTTGGAAGTCATTTATTGTTCTGTCTATGCATTGTCTGTTCATCGGTCTGTCGAAAAGCTCATTTGAGCATATTGTTGTTTGAGGAGAGGCTGCAGTTGGCGGGATAATGGTGAACAAGTTATGTCATTTGATAAATCTTAAATTATGAGTACGAAGTTTCCTATGTTGAGCACTTGAGCACTTGAACTACTGTTCTTAGTTCCTTTAGAGGCTAGTTGTGACAATGAATTGTTTGGTTGGATGGACGGCTGGCCATAACCTATCGATTAGACTTTTGCCCTCATTCTTGTCCCAAAACTGGACCATTTTAAACTTGTGGTTTCTGGGCTCAAAAAGAAACATGTTTGTTCATGTAGAAGATCACCTTGTGACTGATATGTTGGGCTTTTTCCCCCAAAGCTTCTGATATGGGATGAGGTGTTACTCCACTGCTAATAAGTAGAATAAGAGAGCATAAGGTGATCTGGTTGGGGGACGAGAAATCCTTTTGAGACATGGTGCATACCATTCCTTATGTTTGGGAAGTTTGTTTTGACACTTCAGATTTATGATTGCATCTTTTTCCTTGGCACCTATTCACTTCAACTGGCACAGTTGTTATATCTAACCTTAGTCTGCCCTCTTTTGCGCTATTTTACTTGTGGTTTCTGAATCTGATACCCTTTAATTGGAGGCATAACTCAAGTGCTTTATATCCTGTTGCCCTAGAAACAAAAGCGTATTAAGTTTAATGATACTGTCTTCGGAAACCTTGTATAATATGGCTTCTCTTTTTCTATTGTTGGTTACCCATTGCTCTCAAGTGATAATTTGTTTTTCACTTTTATCCATTGCAATTGTATCTTCTGCATGATGAAAGTGGTTCAATGGATTGGTTTCTTCAGTTGCACCCCCCCCCCCCGGCCAAAAAAACAGGTACATGTTGTGAAAATAGTTTTAATTTTGACCATGGGCTTTTCAATTGTGTAGATGAGCATTGGAAGGAAGTGGAAAGAGGTTATCGATGTAACAGACAAAATAAATTATAGCTTTCATGTGAGTATTTCTACTTGCTGTTTACCCTATATCACATGAACCATTGCCTGTATCGCTGATCATTTCAAAATGTAACAGGACGATTCTAGGAGAGAAAGATCAGCCAAAGGACGGTACTGTGTGTGAAAGCACTTGATCAACTCTCCCATGGTGATCCAACATCTTTGAGCAATTTTCATTTATTGTTGGAAAATATAATCGTTTTTGCTTGTACTAGAATAGAGTATCCCTCCCGTCTACTCTATTTCAATTTTGTGTTGCCTTGATATTCTTTTACTCGTACTAACCTTGCTGTTGGAATTACCCTATTACTAAAATTATTATTGCTTAAAGTCTTAGTCCTTTGGATCCCATATGAAAATGGGTAGCCGTTTGTTTCTTTGGTCTATATTTGTAAGATCATCTAAGATACTTGTGATCTCTTCACATTTTATATTATGAACACATTGAGTAATGATCAGTATATGCACTTGGAGCAATCTGATTATATTGTGCATTTATGTTATCTGCTGAACTTACAGCATTACAATTCTGATTGAAATTTGTATGATGTTGGCAGTTTTGGTGTTATTTAGGAAATTCTCATTAGATATCAATGTCGTGTTTTATTTTGGTCTGCCATTGCAACGTTCCGATATTTACTAGTTGATCATACAGGTCCGTAAACAGTATCTTAAGCTATATACCAGTATGGACTGCTGAGAAATATAAGAGACAGCTTACTGTGAAATGTACCATTTGATACCATCTATATACCGGTACCACTGGTATATATATGAGGTTTTACATCCCTGAGTCTTAACTTGCCATCATAATGTGTGTAGATTTAGCTAAACAAAAAAGAAATTAACTTCATCTTGATCTCTGTTCATGCCAGGAATCCTAGCTTCTCTCCATTCTTCTTTGCCAATCGAATGAGCCCTTGTCTCTGTTTAGCATCTGCTCCTATTGACTTGCAAAACTCCGTGATCACCTGAACCATGTGTCATTTGGATTTTTAGGTTAAACCCAACTAAGGAATTGCCACAACAACAAACCCGTATAAGATCCCCCCCTCCCCCCAAACGAGGGATTGGGGACGTTAACGACTAAGCAACTTTACCTTAACAAGCAAAGATATCCCTTGTAAAAGAAAATAAATATGCTAAAGAATCCAACTTAGGTAAATATGCACCGTAAAAACATGTGATATGCTTACCTGCGAGTGAAGAGCGATGGCTTTCCCTCTAATTTGGTTGAATCGCTTTTGTCCAAGGATGTTCTTAGTGGCAACCACAATGGGGGCAAAGAGTCCCTTCCCTTCATTGACGTTCTTCATCATGGGTCGGAAACGGACCGGCCTACTCGGGATCCGAGCTCGAGCCGGGACCGATTTCACAGGCAAACCATAGTTCTCACCAGAGGCAAAGGAAGATCCCAAACTGGCACCCTTCAATGTCGATGCCGAAATTGAAGTGATAGCCATTGCAATTTCTTCCTTGGCTATTACAGAGAGCTCTACCACAATGGTTTGCCCTTGGGAGCTCTCCTTAGATTCTTCTGATATTTAGTGTGTAGTTATAGCCAAGCTTACCACTTCAATGCGGTTATATACTGTGAGGATAGGAGGGATTTCAAGTGTTCAGGTGTAAAACTGAGAGCCTTTGATAAGCTTGTAAGGGGGGAGGAGAGCCACATACACTTGATGAGTTGGTGGCTCTGGGATTTTTGTGCTCTTTTGTTTTCTTGCACAAGTTTTTTCAGGTCCCCCTATTTTCTTGGAGGAGATCTGAATCTGGTCACCTAATGGCTCTTTTCTTGGATTGGACCCTACCTTGGTCTTAGTTTTCTATGTGTCAAGGTTTTTTTGGTGATTTCATTTGTGGCCGTTCATTATGAAACTTCCTTCCGTCTACATTGCATTTGGTCATTACATGAATAAATACATTCCTTTTCGTCTGAAAAGCTTGTTTTGTGTGAGACTGTCATAAACTGGTTCTTCAGTGCTGCAAGTGGCATAATTGCCTCTCCTCCAAGTAGGCAGCCCATGTTTTTCCGTCCAGTTACCCCTCTTTTCTTATGGGTTCTAACCTATAAGTTCACCATGCCGTTACTTAATAGAGGCCTGATGAATTGTTCAACTTGTCGAAAGTAAGTATAAGTGTTGTATCCGAAAAAAATGGCGACATGTCCAAAAAAAAGATGAACAAGTTGAAATTTTGTTTTAGGTAGATAGAATATATGAGACTGTTTTATTTACAAATGAGATATTTTTTATTTTCTTATTTTTTTTTAAAATGCGCACTTGTACAAATTTATTTGACCATATTTGTCAGTCGTCAAAGGAGGGCATAAAGAAGATTATTTAGGGTTGAAGGAAAATGTGACATTTCTTCTTACAAAATTAATGCATAAGGAAACCCTAGTTACACATGGCAATTTGGTGTGTGGTTCGTTTTGTATGAACGTCAATAGTTGCATGTGGCTGGCTATGGTTGTACGTTAGGTGAGATTTTATTTGAATTTGGCAACGGTCGTCCATGTCTTTTCATTTCATAGGAAAGTTCTCCTCTCTTTGAAAACATCTGCATAGATATTTTTATTAATGTTTCTAAGGTTCCAAATAGCCTTTTTTGTACGACCGATTGGTATTTGATTACTTTGATTAGTATGAAACAGTGTAGTACTTCATTCGAATTTTAACAAAAATAGTATGTAAATATGTAGTTTGTAGCACTGTCTCAGATTTCGAAACTTTTCTTCTTTGAGTTTCTCACTTTCAAACACAACAGTTTTTGTAAAAACTTCATTGTGGCACGGATATTGAAATTTTCTATCGTTGGTTAAGGAAGCTCGTAAGTGAATTGCTCGTGTCATAAGCTGAATTTGCCGAACTGATGTGTTTTTCTTTGCCTATTGACAAATAAAAAAAAAGGAGAACTCGTAGACATAATAGAGGAGTATTAAACTAATAACAAGATAGGATTACACTATTACTTGTGTCAATTGTCAAATTGGCATGTAATCTAACTAGCCAAGTTCGCTAGTAATGGAAAAGTATTGCTACTTAAGGTGGAAATGTACCTCAAACTGTACTTATTGGCAATATATCATTGGGTTTTATATCCAGTGGCGGATCTAGGCATTTGGATTAGGGGTGTCCATAAATTAATATTGTTATTAATATACACTAATTTTTTTTTAATGGGTGTCCAAAAATCAAAAATTTTATTTTTTATTATAGAATTTTATTTTTTTGGGGGGGTTAGGGGTGTCCATGGACACCCCACACCCCCACATGGATCCGCCCCTGCTTATATCAAACGTCAATGTACTTGGTGAGAGTAATAATTGACGAAGAGAGCATTTAAGATGTTCTCTCATTACCCTTCTTGCCAAAAGCAAGGGTGATTCTTATTAAGGGAAATGCCATGGGGGGAATTATCCTGAATATCTTGTTAAAGATGGTACCTTGATGAAGTATATTGATCAATATAAAGAGTATTAAACATAAAACAATTATTTGAACACCTTTATATTTAGGTTTTCGTAAAAACAGGGAAAAGCCATTATTTGAAGCTTGACCTCTGATTGTTGTGAGTTGAATTGGGTAATGACCAGTTTGGTGTGACTCATGTTGCAACCTACCTTGAGCTCGGCCATAAAGTTTTGTATGTTAAGTAGTAGTTCTCAACATAGATGATTCTAACTACTTTGCTTTTGTATCTCCACCAAAAGGACTTGGAATCACTCCGAAATATGCTCATTTTCTTTTTCTCTATCCGACTAGCAAGTAAACATGTATCAATTAGCTCAATTTGTAAAGTCTTGATAAGAAGTTGTTAGATATAAGAGTTTGAATTATACTGAAATCGATCTTTGTGATTCCTTTTAAACTATTAAAAAAAGGACAATTGAGCTCCCCTCAAATGGGGGGGGGGGGGGGAAGGGTGTTCAACAATATTGGGCTTAAGGGCCCAATAAGTACCAACAGCTCCCCATGTGCTACATACTATTGATAGACCTATCCTTTTAATAAGTAAATTGAGGACTGTCATTTCTTCCCATTTCTTCTCATTTCTTTCCATTTATTAAAAACACAAAACAAATCTGTTTCTTTTCCAATTCTTTCCTTTCCTCCGCATTCCTTACTATCATTTTCACTCTCTATAAAAAAAAATAATAATAAAAAAATTCAACGCTTCCCATTCCTCCCCAATCCTTCACAATCCATATCATTCCTTCCAATTCTTTCCCGTTTTTTCTATATCCTTCCTACTCATTCTCATTCCATATCTATTCCTTCTCAATAAAACGAACAAACCTGAAATTGGAGTTAGGTGGCGTTACATTTTGGATGCTCACATGACCACCAGGGCAAGCACTGGTTGGGCAGTCATGGGTTATAACCTCAGAAATTTAGTTTGAAGTTGTCATACTCGTTAATAAAGACAAAAGAAAATTATTGCCCCCATATAACAATGTAACGTCTTACAAAATAACTAAGCAAGATCGAAATTTATCATACAATGAGATGAAATTACTACTATGTATTAGACACTTGTAGCTATTGTGTAAAACCTTGCATAATTACTAAGATTTAATTTCTCAATAAAACGTACATTTAATAAATATAATTCAAGATGGGTAGAATAACACGCCTTCATATCTATATTTGAAATAACACATATTTGTGAACACATTTATCGGATTCGAAATTCATATACCCATTTTTAAAAATAGGGTACATTTCTAATCTGAAGCTTATTTTTAGAACCCAATCAATTTCTAGATTGAGCCGATCTTAGTAGAAATGCTGATACTCCCATTGTATTTCTCCCTGAAGCAACAAACAAAATCAGTTGGCAATTTGAATATTCATTAATTAACAAATTGGGCAACTGTAATAACTGATGCGTAGCGTCAGCACGTGAAAGCCACGTGTTTGCCAATTGCAATTCGCATGTCCAGGAATGGCATTATGGCAGGGAAACTTCTATTGACTTTTAACGACACATGGGAGATCAGCTAAATGCTGATTTGTGTTCCCCCTTTTTTTTTTATTCACCCCCCCCCCCCAACAATTGGGAGAAGGTATTATTATGGCATGATTACAACAAATTAACGAAGGGATCAATGAGGATTTCATCTAATAGTGAAGACTAAGTTCATTTGTATATTAGATCACATGTTCGATTCTTCTCTCCTCCATTGTATCGTAATTGTGTTGTGTTTTATTATTACATTTTGTGACTCCAACGGACCTAAAGCAATGAAGGGAGAGGTTGAAATCAAACATGATAGTGAAGATTGATGTATTCACAAGTACGAAATGGATTAAGAGTTACCTTTTTCCAAGCATCCTCCCTCTTTTTTACACTCTTGTATGATAGTCTTTTTGTGTGAGAGATTGTTTTGGAGTTTTGATTTTCTTTGAAAAGTTCAATTTTCTAGTTTTGACATTTGAAGTTTGTTTTTCCTCTCCCACGATTATTGAAAGTCTAAATTCTAGGACTACAAGTACAGAGACAACAAATAACATGACATTTATAAAACAGAGAAAAATAGAACACCTGAAAATCATAAGTATTCAACATCCACAAATTAGAGCGCCAAAAGGGGGTTTGCCAATCAGGCATGGTTGCTCGCCTCCCAACCTCGTCACCAGGGTTTGACTCTGAGGAGGAACCTCTGTTTGCCCATTATTTGAGAAATAGAGATGGGTAGCCCTAGCCTTAGGGCCATTGGGTCTGGCCAATCTGCTTCCCCCTCCCCCAGACGTGTTGGTTCACTGGATCTCCTTGAGATAGAGGATCCAATGGATGACCTAGCTCCCTGCGCCCCCCCCCCCCCCCACCAAAATAGCATACAATAGCAAAACACCATAACATCCACAGAATGTATTGCCTTGTGAAAACTGAAAAGCTAGAAAAGGATTTTTGCTTCCATCACTAGCATTCTTCCTTCAAGCACAAAAATTGACTAGCAAGTAGTTTCAAGGAAGAAACCCCATCGCGTCAAACTAAATGCCTTTGAGCAGGAGCCCCCCTAAAAAAAAATCCGTCTTAAGTCATGCAACAGTCTTAACTAAATACAAGTATGATTTCATTAGTTTGTCTCTTGACTAGACTTGATATCATAAATTAAATGAATTCCTTTTTTTAGCTAAATTATTGGAAAATGGAAATGCTCCTCATCTTTGCCTCTCGTTGATAAATTGGCCATCAACATTGGTAATGTGTAGAAGGCTATCACTTGAGTTGTTTAACCTAGCTACCAAAAGAAAAAAGACCATATTAGTGTAAAATCTAACAAATATACCTTGCTACCAGCAAGCTGCACTCAAGAAAAATTCCGAGTCACAAAAGGCGATAACCTATCCCAAATTTGGTTACTTTATATCCTATGTTGAAAGTAAGAATAGCATCCTAGTTATTTTGTTTATTTGCAGACTTTACAGCTTAACGGGTAATTTAAGATGTTTGTATAAGTTGTCTTATTATGCTTTCCTATTTGTATCTCCATCTCTATTCAAATAGTGATTAAAAAAAAAGTGATGATTTCTGCCAATTACGGGGAGAAAAAGAGGCAAAAGTTTTGGTGGCGAAGTTAAACTAGAAAGAAGCAAACTTACTCATGAGTGATGAATCAAAAGAATCGAGCCAGGTCAACGAGCCCTCCAGTTTGGCGAGTTCAAAGCTCGGTTTGAACAAATTTCGGCTCAACTCGGTTCGGACTCTACTTGAATGCCTATCAAGAAGTTAGCTTGGTTTGACTTTGCTTGGTTGAGCTTGTTTAGGCATTTTAGATAGAAACTAGCGTAGTGCCATAGGTATTCATATATTTTGTATTTGTTAGAATGTTCACAGTTCAATACTAGAGCCTGTACATGATTTTTTTTTCTCTAAGCAGAAGTTGTAGCATTTAAAATGAAGAATTTTGCACTTACTTTTAAGTTAAATTGTGTAACGATTGAAATTATAAAATTTAAAAAATCAATCGTGAAAGCTCAAACTCAACTTGAACTCAATTTGATGAATCTCCACGTAAAATCAAGCTCGATCCAGGAACTTACCGAACCGAACTGAGCCTAGCCAAGCTCAAAACTTAGGTTACCTCGTTTACGCTATTAGATGAACGCTACACTACAGTAGAATCAGCACCATCCAATATTGGGAGCTCCTCAGGGTCCTGAGTTCCCTGAAAAAGCAAGAATATGAATATAAAACAATTAAAAGTCGAACAGAGAAAGGAGATCAAGCCAACAAGGTAGCCGATGAATTTGACCACAATATTTATTCTTCATCCATCTCAATTAATTAATGCCTGAAATTCTAAGTCCATTTCTCAACTGCCCCCCTTCTTCGTTCTTCCCAGATCTTCTTCTTCGTCACCCACCTATCCATCTCTCTCTCTGTCTCTCTCTCACAAGTCTTAATTAAGAAGTAATTGCTTTCTGATGATGTTGTATTAAAAAAGTACTTGGATTTTTGGCTATTAAGCTCTCCCACGTCATTCTCACTCTCTGTGTCCCACTTCCTTTAGTTACTACCCTGGGTGGGTTTTTAGATCATTCATGTCATTTTCTTGAAGGATTTTTTTTATCCTTTGGACTAAGGTGTGTTGCAATAAGATTTTAGGCGTTAAATAATCCCAAATTCGACCAAATGTTGATTTAAGGGTTTTGGGTTTTGTTTATTCTCTTGATTTCCTTAGTTTGAGCATCTGGGCATGTGAAATTCTCCGCATTCAACGAGAAATTCGACCTCTTGGAGGTTGGTAATCTAGGGTTCTCATGTAATTTGATCTCCGTTCCTTTTGGAACTTTTTCAATTCAATGGGTTTTGCTGTTTCTCTTTAATGCCGGTCATTACCCAACTGGGCACATGAAATTCCTTTATTTATCATAAATTCGATGTCGTTCGGCTGTTTTACTGGTTTGGTTGAGGGATTTATTTCCAAAGCTGATCCGGGTTTCCCAACGGGTTCTAAGGCTTTCTCCTTGATGATGTTACTTAGCTGATTGTGTACTCGAAGATTTAACCCTTTGATTGGATTGGTGAGGGTGGGTTTGTTGCAATTTGATTGAGGGTTAGTGGATTTTGGTTTTCAATGGATACGAAGGTTGGGGATGCCAAAATTATGCCAATTGTTGGTGATTTAGAGCATCAGAAGGCAGCAATTTTGGGTGATGGAAAGGACAGTGAATCAGAGACTTTGTTGCCGGCCATGAACGGTGAAGTATGCAAAGGACAGCCAAATGCAAGGAGAAAAGTACATTGGAAGGACACTTATGGGAATAAACTTGCAGAAGTACTGGAATTTCAACCAAGGTAATCATTACAATGTGTTTTGGGCCTATTGATTTGTCTCCTCTTATCTTTTGGTATGTGACTTGTGTCGTTACATGAGTTGTTTTGTATGGGCTTGAAATCTGAATGAGCATTCCAATTTTGCAGAAAGAGTTGTGTATCCTAGAATTTGTAACTGCATTGTCCAAAGAGAGCAAGTTCATAAAGATCCTACCTATCTTTCAGTTTGTGGGGTTTATCACTTTTGTTTCCATGATTCATTAGATTCTTGAATGAAAGTTGATGAGTTAGTACAACTTCACTATATAAAGAAGAGTAGAGGAGAATCTGCTAGATTATAATTTGAGGATGTGTGGCTTGTTTCCTGTATTCAGCGAGCAATCCATCCCCTGACCTGTTTAGGATGTGATTGTGTTTGACTTTGACCTCTGCTGGAGCGCCTCGCTTGGAGCTCCCGATTCTAGATCCTCAATTTCTGGTTACATTCATGCATTTAACCTGTCTCTGGGCTCGGTTTGGTTTGTGATTCAAATTGCAAAAATTGTTCATTAGTGATGGAAATGGGGAAGTTGTACAAAAATCAGTTGATTTGGAATTAAGAGAGGGGGGGGGGGGTTGACAACTCTCAGTCATTTCACAACTTGGGTTTTATCTTTTGATTATGTAGGATTTTATCTTTTGATCTAAAGCAAAAAGTTAATTGTGCATTTTCCCTTGTCTAGCAACATAATTTCGCAAGTGGGACCAGGTACAGGTAGGTAAAGATACCCTCATTTGTCATCAAAAGAGCACTCAATTATGCATGCACATTTCTCGTTACTGTTAGTTGGCTTCTTGTGGTCCTGTAGCCAAAATTGGTGGTGCTTGATTGTACTCAGGATCACCAGCGTGGAATTTTCCGTTGATATTATTGCTGTTTTGGCATAATAGTCTACTAGTGTGTGTCATCAGTTTCTCTTTTAACTATGGCATTGACGATTGACGTATATACTTTGGCTATGGCGGTAAGGCTGCTTGCTGATAACTTCTCTGTTTGCTGACATACCAGTAAAATATTGACATTCACCCCCCCCCCCCCCCAAACCAAAAAAAAGAACCCTGTTTTATGTGCAAGGAAAATTTCTGTGTGTTTATATGGACAATTCTCTGTTGCTGGTGAAGTCATAAATCTGTGGTATCTGGCATTGTTGCTCTTTTGTGATCTTTCTTCTTACTTATGCTCGGCAGGTATTATTAGTAGCTTTCATATGTTTTATGATACAACCTGTGTATTGAATAGTGTAAGCGCACTTAGTGAAGGACAGTGGAATGTTGACCAGTACATGGCCTTTTTCTGTGGTGAGTTTTAGAAGAAGAAATGATTAACTCTCATAAATGACAACATATACAACAAAAATGAGGACAGAGATTGAGACGAGGTGGGTTGTGACTTGTGACTTTGATTCAGCTGCCGCCCCCTACTGCTGGAAAAATATCCTCTTGAATCCAGTGAGTTACAATGTTTAACGCCTCTGGGAAGGTCTGAATACTAGTATTAGGTAGTATCACGCGTCAGGCCACCTATATGTGCGGACTGGTCCACCTGCATGGTCCAGTTCTTTTATCTCCTGTCTTTGGTGAGACTTGCCACAGGAAACCTGACATTTGAGAAGTTTTCTCCGCCCCTCTGTTGTGCTCTACCAGGAGCATTGGTGGAGGAAATGTGTCTGGAATACTATTACCCCTAACTTTTGTCATAAAGTGGTTTGAGGGCCTTGAGAAACAGCCTATTTGATTGCTCTTGCTGAGATGAGATGATGCACATAGCAGCCTCCTCGCCCTTGAGGAGGGATCTATAATGGCAAGCGGTGCCATTGATTATACCCTATAAATTCATAGAACCGTGTGGAGACTTAGTGTGGTCATAAAAAACCATGAGCTGGACCTTGGAATCAACTTTTCATCCTGTACACCGAGTCTTGTCTTTGAGCACCCATTTGTTGTATTGCATAGTCTTCTCTTCGCCTACAATGTAAGTTAAAGGCTAATGCACCTGTGAATGTTTAGTTCCTTGTGTGAATATCGCATATTCGCATCGCACACTACGGTCACTCATACTCTTGGAGGAACTAGTGGTCTGGCAGCTAGTGTCAGGGCTCTTCCTCAGATGTTCTTTTCCGTAAATGTCATATCTATTACTGAGCCTCGGCGGACCTATGGGTTAAGGGTCAGAGCCTAGTATGGGAGGGAGGTAAGGAAGCCAAGTTGCATCAAAGCCCAATCCATTGTTGAACCCCCATTTCTCTAGTAGTAGTGTATCTCTCTCTCTCTCTCTCTCTCTCTCTCTCTCTATATCTATCTATCTATCTATCTATATATATATAGATATATATATATATATATATATATGTATATGTATATCTCTCTCTATATATATGTATATGTATATATATATGTATCTCTCTCTCTCTCTCTCTCTCTCTCTATATATATATATATATATATATATATATATGTATACATGTATATATATATGTATATGTATATGTATATCTCTCTCTATATATATGTATATATATATGTATATCTCTCTCTATATATATGTATACATACATATATATATATATATATATATGTGTGTGTGTGTGTGTGTGTGTGTGTGTGTGTGTGTGTGTGTGTGTATCTATCTATCTATCTATCTATATATATATATATATATATATGTATGTATCTCTCTCTCTCTCTCTCTCTCTCTCTCTCTCTCTCTCTCTCT